>JAWPHD010003055.1:0-230363 GCA_037043455.1 Cyrtodaria siliqua | reverse complement strand
ATTGGATCCATCTTAATATGCAATTTAAGTGAATATTTCTCTTTGTAGTATTTGAATAAATTTGTTGATTATATTTTAAAAATTACTTACTTTCTTGTTACATTTTACTTCTAACTTGGAGAAAGAAGTATATTAACCTATAAAGATTCAAATGGGTTATGTTCCAAAAATAAAGATAATTGAATTGCATTGGGGTTTTAAGGCGCACCAACACATGAAAGGTTATATGGCGCCTAACAGGAATGAACATGCCAGGCTCATCCTCCATGTACATTGAGATAAAATATGGAGAATGGGCCTAGAACCTAATCTCACCTGCAGAACTGCAGAGTTGCTGCAAATTCTATTGTAGACACTCCATTTACGCTGGAGCCACGGTTATTGTTTTTCTGCCACTGCTCTAGTATCATGCAGGGGTCATGATGAAGCCCTTTAATGAGCATGAACAAAAAATGAACATGAATTTGGAGGGGTTCTACCCATCTGCCTACCCCTCCAATGGGATCTGCAGTGGCCCTATTCTTTGCGACGGAACCAAACGGGGCCCCTGGAACCACACGGGGCAAAAGATATAGATAATCATTTGTCTTCATAGACAGTCTCGATAATCTCAGTACGGGAGCGCCTGCCATTTCCGATAGTTTCCGTAACAGTACTGAATGCATGACATGGTACAGTACGGCTTTTACCCCCTGGCAAAATGTAAAAGATAATTGAGATTTGAGATGGTATGTGCCACGAAAGAAGGTTCTGTTGCCTGGGGTGATTTTTAGAAAATGCTCGATGTATAGTGCTCAACAGAAAATCCTTAGTCTTAAAAGTAGTAAGGCCATCCTTAAAAAATATTTGTTTGCTGTTTCCCGACCCAGGATTTTATAAATGGGTAGGTAGGTAGGTGATTGACAGTAAACACCTTAAGAAATTAAAAATATACTGAAGATAGCAACAAAAAAAAAACGTTAAAGAATTGCTATAAAAGGTTTTGGGTAGTGCTCTTTTTTTCTTGAGTAGGTAGGGTAACAGCATACCAACAATATTTTATGGTCGGGCTAAGGTATACAGACATTCACTTTGTCAACAAAATTATATATCAGTGTTGCCTTTAAAAGGTTCATACAGCCTTAAAAAGTCCTTAAATTTCAGAAGTAGCCTTTAAAAGTCCTTAAATCCATTCCAGCCTTAAAAAGTCCTTAAATTCTGACAAAATATCATTAAAGGTCATTGAATTTCATAATCAGTCGATTAATTATACAAGAGGAATAATATCTGACGTAGTAGCAAAAAAATCGCCGATAATGTTACAAGTTAAACCGGGCCTTAAAAATGGGTTATTAGGGCCTTAAAAGTCCTTAAAAAACCCTTAAATTTCATAATGATAATTCTGTATGAACCATGCATGATGTACATGTGTTATATAGAGAATGCACTGTGAGGTTCCCAGGCAATAGGACAACTGGTTGTCCAGACAGAGGGGTAAAAGTCCCCGAATTCATGTTCATTTTGTCATTTTTAAGTTGCCATCTTCATTAAAGGTATTCATCATCATCCCCCTATTGTTTCACGTGCTACTTGAGTGGTGGTAGAAAACAGTGCTCAAGGCTCAAGCGAAAAATGGAATGTTTACAATAGAATTTGCAGCAACTCTGCAGTTCTGCAGGTGAGAAAGTTCTAGGCCCATTCAGCATATTCTTATCTAGATGTAAATACCACAGACCTAATAACAATTATTAATATGTCTGTGGTACCATGTAACCTTTTGGTGTTGGTGCACCATAATACCCAATTCAGCTAACTATATAGATAATATATCATCATTGTCTTCAACTATCAAATTTATTAGACAAGGATTAGAATACAAAGAATGAGGAGGCTCTACTCTCATTTATCATGTGGATTATCCAAATTGTCTGTACGGTTTAGTTTTATCTATTAAAGGGACACATTTGTTTTTGCATATTATTAATTTTTGATATTATTGCATCCAATAATATATTAAAAGTTATAGTATAATAAGTCGAAATATTAAATACTTGAAATTTGATTTATTTAAATGTATCCAGGGTAAACGTAAAAATGATACTCAGTACGGGAGCAGCCTTGATATTTTCCTACATCTTTCAAATATCGCAACCACGCTTGACAACGAAAAGTAGTACGTCAACTTTCGGCAACGTCAACAAAAAAAAAATGTCCGCCATTTTAAATTTTTTAAAACGCATAATTTGGAAAATTGTGACAATTTTTTATCATGAAATTTCATTTCCCCCTTAGGTTTCGTGATTTTCGTCTGTAACGACTTTTGTTTTAGAAGCTCTACTGCGTGATAAATGCAGACCCACCTTGTAAAAT
The DNA here is from genome assembly GCA_037043455.1 of Cyrtodaria siliqua. NCBI lineage: Eukaryota > Metazoa > Mollusca > Bivalvia > Adapedonta > Hiatellidae > Cyrtodaria > Cyrtodaria siliqua. Next base: position 228,014 of record JAWPHD010003055.1, on the reverse strand, counting down.
GTCGAAGCGAGGGGCGATAACTCTAAAGATGCCATTTTTAGATAAGATTAAAATGACAACAACCGTGTGTTTTTTGTTAAATAAAGTACGAGGAGATACTTGAATTGTTGTTTTAGCTCACACATTACATGGATTTTGCTGCATATCACGAAAAGCATGTTATTTCTTTATCAAAAGTACACGAAAATACGAATTGTTTGATTTAACTGTAATTTTGACTCGACTGACCTCGCAAGAACTGCAGGCGCGTATTCGATGGAGCGGGTAGTATTGGGCACCCTCTCATATGTGGAAAGTTTACGTAACAATCGCTACTGTTCAAGATGGGAGTTGGGATGGAGAGAAGGAGGGGGAGGGCATCTGAGCTGAGATTTAAAAGGATGCGCCCCATCCCACCCCCATCCCACCCCAACTTAAATCATGAAAGCTAGTCTGTTTTGAAAGCTCTTCCAAGCATACATTCTTAAACATATTCAGATAATATATTTGTTGCTGTGTTTTTGACTAGACTGTCCAGTGTCTAATTGTCATCCGCAACTTGGCGCAGTCAGTAGCGCAGCGGATTTGTAACCGGAGGTGGTGCCCCTGAGTTTTGTCGGTGTGTTCTTGGGCAAGACACATTCCCTTAGCCTCGTCCGTCGGATGGGGACGTAAACAGGGTGGTCCCGCGTATAGGTCTATCATCCGAGCATGTTAAAGAACCATAGGAATCTGTTCTATAATAAGAGTAGGGCACGGTTCCCGGATTCCTATGTATCCTTCCTCTCTCTCTGAGGCGGCTCTAAATAACCTGTACTGTGTTGATGAGCCGTTAAATATTCAATTCAATTCAATTCATCCGCAACTGCACTCAGCACTGTCATATGTACTATAGCTGTCCCATGCTAGTATCATGAATCAACCGTGGAATATATCACCCACACATAAAAGGGTTTTAGGGCCCCATCTTACTTGTATTAGTTTAAATATAGACCATTTGTCGGTTGAAACCTAAGATGAATTTTTTATCAGACAGAAACACTGTCGTTATACTTATACTGATAGCATCGAAGGAAAATAAAGAAGGCCATTTTTTTTATTTTATATTTTTAAAGTTGAATTGTGTTTTATGTCATTATAGCACATTTTAGGCCATATTTCCTGGGTAGAACCAGTACTGTGTACTTACTGCTATCTGTAAGAATCGACACTTTCTCACCTACAAGTTGAGCTCCCAGTGGGAATTGAACCCACAGCGGTGAGAGGTGAAGATGAGAATGTATACAAATATAAAAAGGCAACCGAACATCTCCATAACTCAATATGTCCATGGGACTTGAATGAACGCACTGAAAACAATCCGTGGAAAATTGTACTATGCAAGAATATATATTCATAAATAAATTTTATTTTGATGCAAAATCGATATGCTCCTCTAGACATCATAGATAAAGATCATGTAAAGTTTCGAAAAGATTGGTTAAAAACTGTGGAAGGATATAGACGCACAGATAACTAACACCATATGCCGCCTCACCTTTCAATGGTAAACAATAAACATTTAAGGTACATATTAAGGCCTTAAATATTATCTTTCATGACTAAGTAAAAAATATGTAACAAGTCAGATATCAAAATGAATTATTTATTTGATTTAAAACATTTTATTTCAAATATTTACATCAAAACATCCCAAATATAAAGGGTATAATCGGTATTACATAACAAATTAAATTGCATCATACAATAATTGTTTTATTTATTAAAGGGACACACATCATTTATCAAGTTTTTATCAAGCATTAAAATGTGCACCTCGATTGATTAATCAATAATTTATTTTCACTTTACACCCGCTTGCATATATTTAAATTATAAGTTATAACATTTTGGAGTTTAAAAAAAAGAAGATTGCTGCATGTCCCTTTAATATGCGCACCTCTCAGCCGGTATTGTTTATATGGTGCAAGTCATTTTGAACATATGTGGGGTTATATATATATACATGTATCTGTTTGTTATTTTTTTGGTGAGGACGACCACTCACTTTTCTTCTGGGTATAACCGGTAATATACACCTCCTGCCATCTGTTATTCCACAAACTTTTATATAATCCAATAAAATTCAGAAAACATTATAATCCAATAAATAAATTGGGCACGGCCGGTCAGATTAACAGAAACACATTTATATTTTCATATTAGCCCTTATTTTGAGCCACTTCAATGAACTATCCAGTTAATGTCGCCAACGATCCACCTTGTGTCAACAGTCGGATATGCATGTTGATATGATATTGTGCTGGCTGAACTGGTGATCCTCTTACTAGACATATTTTTCTTGAAGTTGATGCTAGTACTGTCCGTATGAGGTATTGCTGATTCATGATTCATAAAAAAAAAAATTATATTGTACACCATCTTGTTATTATATTCTATTCTTGTTCGTTTAAGTATTTCTGATTCTGTTGTTAATGTTGTAAAAAGTTATATGTGACTACTTGTTTCAATAAAATCCTCCCATATATATTGGGACTTCACTAACTATTTTCAGCTAACTCCCAGCATCTCAGGACTCCAGGCTCTGAAAATAAAAATGACATACATGATATTTTGTTTCAACTTAAATAGGTAACAAGTTGTAGAACTGAAATATGTAAATGAATAGTGATTATAGAACTTTTTTTACATGTACGATAAATTAAAAATAATCGTTTTCTGCTAAATCAACACATTTATTACCGGTATACCTTTTTAGAGCCGCCCCAAATGACACATAGGAATTCGAGAACCTGTCTTACTCTTACTAATGTATATATTAATAATTTCTATGGTTGTTTATCGTGCTTGGAGGATAGACTCCCCAGTTTCAATCCCAATCAAACAAAAGAGGCTGAGGAAAAAACAAGGCTGAGGGAAGATGTATTGCGCGAAAACACAGAAACTCAGTGGTGCATGTGTGACTTGAACCGGAAGCTCCAGACTGCTATCGTCCACCATGCTATTGCTGGGCCATGCCAGCACATTATGTTAAGTCGGGGTCTTGGTTAAGTTTAATAATTTAGATGTAATACAGGGACCTTTTTATTTTGTTTGTTTAATTTTACATATGTACTAAGCACAATATGACCTATTTATGTGTCGATGTGCTGTAAAACACCATTTTTATTTTTAGTATAAAAAGTCTGAGACTAAGTGCAGGACTGGTGCACAATGCCACATATTTTGCAAAGAACATACATTGATAAATTCATAGATTTTTTGAAGCTGCGCTTACCTACATACTGGCTAATACAAGGCTCTTGATGTAGTTATACTGTGAGACTGGGGAACTTGACTTGAATCTGGCTGTGGTAATACCGCACACTGCCTCTAGCTAACTTAGTCTTAGCAGACCTGAAAAAAACAAGTCATATATGATATTGTTTCATTTGTTTTTAATATTAATAACTCTGTCCAACTTTCTCAATGCTAACAATGTCAGCATTCCATAACATTTTACTTAAAACACAACTGGAATTGAAAGTGGTGCTTTCCAGAAGATGATACTGTCCAAAATGTAAGTCACAGGTGGCATTCATGAACAAATAGTAGATTTTCAAGGCTTACATTTTCATCAATTATTCATCACTCATGTGTTCTAAAAAATTATCAGAATTAAGTTAATATATATCAACCACCACCGTTTTACATGTTTCAACGTTAAACACTTGTCATACAGAAATTAAAAGTGTATTTACTTACATAGGCTGCAGTGCAGACAATGCCATGACCCATTTCAGGCATTTGCTGGTGTGTTCCACTTTTCAATTTTAATTCTCTACATTGTCTACTGTAATAGATCTATTTGTTTGTAGTTTGTAAATTACGCACTCATGCAAAACATGGAATTGTATACGATCGTGATTGTAACACTGTTTTAATTCTACTCCTGTGCAAATAAATTGAAATAATCCATCGGTCTATCAGGCCGTATGTGTAAACGATCTATCTGTGTATACACGGATCAGCATTATGACCTTTGAATGTGTGTGAGCTAATTTTAGCACATTCCTTAGCTATTTATAACCGTTCAGTTCAATTCACAATATTTAGTTTCTGTGACTGTGTGACATTATGATGTTAATTTGTCCAGGGAGAAGTGGGTTTGTGGCGTGCGACTGACTGGCCCTGGGCTGGGTGTTTTTCTGTGTCGCCGCCATTTTGAATAGCCTCTGAAAGAGTGAAATGCAGGTACCAAATTTCAAAACGGGCACGCAAAATGTATATTCACGAAAAAATAAGAAATTTTCAAAAAAGGTAGATCAGGTAATGATCTTCGACTCCTGTCAATTTCAACAATATTTAAGAATATACAATTTTTGTACCCGTTTTGAAACATTGGCAATTTCGAAGAAAACAAAAACTTTTTTTTTCCGATCTTCGCATTTGTACCGCGATTTCCGACTATGATATCTCAATAAAACCTGTCAACACGATTGTTTTATAAATCTCCGACGTAATAACTGACTTCTGATATGATTTGTTTTCTTTGCCATCTAGTATATTAGCTTTAAACTAGTGTTTCTAAAAAGAGTACTATAAAATCCGCGCATCTGCACGTGCTTGCAAAATGGGAACTACGTTGCCTCCAACACCAATTATTTATGTTTGAGTTATGCGGTTCAAGCACGTGAAATGACTTCTCTGCTCCCGTACTGACTAGATATATAAATCGAGACACCCATTTTAAATACTTCAAGATTGCCGTGTGTCCCTTTAAGAAGAATATATGTATGTATATATATATATATTTTTTTTATAATATTTTGAAAACTGTTTATATATAAATATGATGCATATTAAATACGTATGCGTATGGTTTGTTGAGGGGTGGCCTAGCCTGACCCACACAAACATATTACGGGGTGAATAAATGGATTAATTACCATTCATTTGGTGATTGAAATTTAAAAACAAAAAAAATAAAGAAGAATGTTACTCTTGTCATGGATGCTGCCATATTGTTTTTAGCTCGACTTTTTGAAGAAAGTAAAAGCTGTTTTACTCGCCCCGGCATCAGCCCCAGCATCAGCGTTACCAATAGCGTATTTAACCTATGTTGACAAAGTTATGCCCCTATTTGTACTTTGTCAGTTACATGGTTAACCATTTTCGGTAAGCTCATATCTCAGGAACTGCTAGGCAGAACTTCACACATGTATTCTGTATAAATTGATAACATGCCTCGAGCAAGTCACAGAACTCATTCAGTTTTTTCATTAACTTTTTTCCGGCAGCTTTATATCTTAGAAACTGCTTGACAGAAATTTTAAACATATATTAACTATCATAAGAGGACCTCGTAAAAACGTGTGCCATAATTCGGTTATGAATTTAACAGAATAATGCCCCTTTTTCAACTTCATTGCCCAATAAATAGACAAGGCCTTGAAAAATCGAGCGTGCCGTCATCCGACAGTTCTTCTTTCTTCAGACGTCAGATAGCATTACATACAATAATCGCCAAGGTATTCCAATTTTTATTTGCTTTTGCACCATCAGTCATTGCCTGATGAAGCAAAATTTATGAGGTCACCCCTTATAATGTGATGTGTTATAAACAGTATGGTTTGTTCTAATTGATATGTTTTCAGCAGTGTACGTAGTTTTATATATTTCCAGCATTGGTATGGTTGAGGGGAACAAGTGATGTTAGTGACGAAATGGAAGAAATGATCGAAGAAAGAGATGCTGCAAAAAAGAGACCAAAGGTGGGTGGTCTCCCCTTCATGCCTAACATGATGACTGAAAGCTCCCTATTTCAAGCCATTGCACTACCATTCTTTTTATGACTAAATCTCTCTACTAGGCCCATCAGAAGTTAACAATGCACCTCTCCTATTTCTTTTAGGTGATTTAAATTGATAGTCCATCACAGTTATTAATCTTATTTGTTAGGCTTGCATAGATTTTAATTAGATTCAGATTTTATATTATTAAAATAAAAGGTAAAGATTGTAGAATGTTGTGATTGCTTGCTGTCACCAGTTTGCTTGTATGTACTCAGCCTAAGCTTGTTGTCAAAAGGTTGCTTTTTCCAGCTTTCTTGTATATTTTCAGTTTACCATTGGAGATTTGTTGAGCAGCCCAGCGTTGCGGGCACCACTGATCATCAGTATAGTAATGCACTTGTCACAACAGTTCTCTGGTATAAATGCGGTAAGTAGTGACCTTGTCACAACAGTCTCTGGTATAAATGTTGTAAGTAGTGACCTTGTCACAACAGTCTCTGGTATAAATGTTGTAAGTAGTGACCTTGTCACAACAGTCTCTGGTATAAATGCTGTAAGTAGTGACCTTGTCACAACAGTTCTCTGGCATAAACTCTGTAAGTAGTGACCTTGTCACAACAGTTCTCTGGCATAAACTCTGTAAGTAGTGACCTTGTCACAACAGTTCTCTGGTATAAACGCTGTAAGTAGTTACCTTGTCACAACAGTTCTCTGGCATAAACTCTGTAAGTAGTGACCTTGTCACAACAGTTTTCTGGTATAAATGCTGTAAGTAATGTTGTCACAACAGTTTTCTGGTATAAATGCTGTAAGTAATGTTGTCACAACAGTTTTCTGGTATAAATGCTGTAAGTAATGTTGTCACAACAGTTCTCTGGCATAAATGCTGGTAGTAATGTTGTCACAACAGTTCTCCGGTATACATCCTGTAAGTAGTGACCACTTGTCACAACAGTTTTCTGGTATAAATGCTGGTAGTCATGTTGTCACTACAGTTCTCTGGCATAAACTCTGTAAGTAGTGACCACTTGTCACAAACAGTTCTCTGGTATACATGCTGTAAGTAGTGACCACTTGTCGCAACAGTTCTCTGGTATAAATGCTGTAAGTAGTGACCAATTGTTACAACAGTTCTCTGGTATACATGCTGTAAGTAATGTTGTCACAACAGTTCTCTGGTATACATGCTGTAAGTAGTGACCAATTGTTACAACAGTTCTCTGGTATAAATGCTGTAAGTAATGTTTGCTCCTGACTATATGGTTGGCTGAATGGTGTTTTATGTAATTTTCAGCACATTTTAGGCTATATAGGATGGTCAGATATTTTGTGGTGGAGACAGACCACCCATTTTTCCCTTTGTAGAACCAGGGTTTTGTGTTGCCTTTTCGAAGAAAAATGCGATAATAGGGATCACTTTGTCGTCCGTCAGTCCGTCCATTCGTCAGTCCGTCATGAAAAGAAAAATGCGATACATAGGGATCACTTTGTCGTCCGTTCGGCCGGCCGTCAGTCCGTCACAAAAACTTAACGATGGCTATAACTTTCTCATTACAATATATACTCATCATGACAACATCAACACGACCATACTAAAATATAAAGGTCAAGGTCACTCTGAAGGTCATTATATACTTTTTTTTTTTCATCACAAAAACTTAACGTTGGCTATAACTTTTTCATTTCTTGGTATATCTTCATCAAACTTTCAATATATACTCATCATGACAACATCCACATGACCATACTAAAATATAAAAGTAATTTGTCAAAGTAATTTATCTTGGTGTAAAAAACCTTGTTATACTGGCAAAGCGCTGACAGGTGGACACACGTGTTCCACGGAACACCCGTCTAGTTATTGTCTCGCCTTTTCGAAGAAAAAAAGAGACATAGGTGTTGCTTTTCCGGCGGCGGCGCAACATTCAAGTTTTGCGTTTAGGTCATTTTCTCACAAACTGTATGCACTAGACCTTTCAAACTTTGCTTATAGTTGTATCATGAATGGTACATCGCGACGTGACAAAGCAATTGTGGAAGTGACCTTCACCCTCCAAGCAAAGGGCAGATAACGTTACTAATTTTTTAGGTTCAACTTTTGCGTTTAGGTCACTTTTCACAAACTGTATGCACTAGACCTTTCAAACTTTGCTTATAGCTGTATCTTGGTGGTACATGGCAACTTGACAAAGCAAATGTGGAAGTGACCTTGACCCTCCAAGCAAAGGGCAGATAACTTAACTAATTTTTAGGTTCAACTTTTGCGTTTAGGTCACTTTTTCACAAACTCTTTCAAACTTTGCTTATAGTTGTATCTTGGGCGGTACATGGCAACGTGACAAAGCCAATGTGGAAGTGACCTTGACCCTCCAAGCAAGGGCAGAGAACCTTATAATTTTTACCTTCAACTTGGCATTTAGGTCACTTTTTCACAAACTGTATGCACTAAGACCTTTCAAACTTTGGCTTGTAGTTGTATCTTGAGTGGTACATTGCAACGTGACAAAGCAAATGTGGATGTGACCTTCACCATCCAAGCAAAGGGCAGATAACTTTAATTGTTACATTTACATCACTTTCTCATGAACTATAATTATGCACTAGATCTTTTAAACCTAATTTATAGCTAAATCTTTGGAAGAAAACATATTCTATTTTGACATAGTTGTGTCTTTGGTAGTGCATCTTTTTTCTGGATGCCTGGATTTCATCTATGACCTTGACCTACTTTTTGGAGCTGATGATTTTTAGCTCTACTGGCCAAAGGCCTTCATTTTTCATCCGATCTTTACCAAACTTTACCAGATTGTTAATATCAATGAAAGCTTGCACAAGTTTGAAAATCAACCAGATTGGACTAATAACAGCGGAGTTATGGCCCTTGATTTAGTTAAAAATGCTATATTTTGCCTCGTTAATACGATAGGGCTTTCATTTTTCATCTGATCTTTACCAAACTTTACCAGATGTTTTGCCTTTTTTTTATTATTAGTATATTTTTATTTTTATATTTTTTTTTTAATAGATATATATTTATTTTTTTCAATATATTTTTTTTTAATTTTTATTGAATATTTAATATTTTTTTTTTTTTTTTTTTTAATTTTCTTATTTCATTATTATTATTATTTTTTATTAGTGTTAACGCAGTGTTAGCAGGAATCATTGCTGTGCTTATTGCATTTTTTTTCTGGTTTGTTGATTTTTGATGGAGGTATGGCCTCTTGACATGTTTTTTTTAAATTTCTTGTCAGCGCTACTTCTCCTAAACGCCTTGTTGGATTTCAACGAAACTTGGCAGGAAGCATCGGTAAGATGTATAGTTGTGCATATTATGCTTTTGTTCCAGTTTGTTGATTTATGACGGAGTTATGGCACTTTGACATTTTTACTTTAAATGTCTTGTCGGCGCTACTCCTCCTAAACGGCTTGTTGGATTTCTACAAAATTTGGCAGGAAGCCTCAGTATGATGTCTAGTTGTGCAAAGCATGGTATATCAATGAAATTTTGGACAAGTTCGAAAAAAACAGCTAGATCTAGTTAGTAGCGACAGGTTATGGCCCCCCCCCCCCCCCCCCCCCCCCCCCCCCCCCCCCCATTTTTATTAAATTTCATTCATAGCTTTCTTCATTAGGTGACCGCCATTTTGTTTTTGTTTTAGTTTTTCTGATGTTACCAATTTTTAGCAACCCGTATCACACCTTTTTGATTATGAGATGTAAAACTGTATTTCTTTCATTTCCTTGACCTTTCATCTTCCATAAAGATTACAGATAGCAAGTTATGTTTAAAAAATAATGCGATAATTATATAAACAAGAGTATCTTAAAAAAGCAACCTTTACGAGTATGACTACCACTATACTTTGACATGCCGGTAGATGCCTCTTACTTTAAAATCAGCATTGATATTGTATTCAACATGAAAATCTCTATACATAAGTAATTTAAAAAAAGATCTGTTTTTCTCATTTGGTAGAACCTCAGGTTTTAGATCACTTTCTCCTGCATAAATTGAAACAATCTTGAACCATTAAATTATTTACCGTATCAAATGTGCACAGTTTCTTTTTAGTTTCAGCATTTGTATATATGATGTTTATAATGCATGTCTCTTTAAAATTTAATTGTCACCTCTATTTTCTTTTTCTTCCTTTGTTTATATTGCAAACCTGTGTAAATATGTAAATAAGAGGGCCACATTGAAGATTAGTTCACAAACTAAATGTGTTACGTTCAATAAATAAAGTCTTATTTAGAAATGTTGAAGAAGAACATTGAATATAAGAACCATGCTAAAAACACATAATCTGCCGCGATTGAAGCTGCTACTTTTTGATGTTCTTCTTCAACATTTTTAAATTTTTTAGAATTTAATGCATATAAGACTAACAATTCATAAACTACGACCAGTCTACATTATTTTGTATGTTTTTAGACAAAACGTTCTTTGTTTAAAGCTACCCTCAGTCCGTGTTTTTTAAAGCTACCCTCAGTCCGTGTATGGCAAATATTGTATGGAGACAGCAGGGAGTGGCTCTAAATAAAGAGCTTTGGATGTCCCTGTATTTTATATGTATTTACAAACCCTCCCTGTGTATCATTCCAGGTTATATATTACTCCACAGACATTTTTGAAACCGCCGGTTTATCTCCATCCACTGCTCAGTATGCAACTTTAGCGACGGGTGCGGTGAACGTCTCTATGACGTTTGTCTCGGCCCTGATTATGGATCGGCTGGGCAGACGCACGCTGCACCTCACGGGTCTAGGTGGAATGTTCATTACTAGCTTTATTCTCACAGTCGGGCTCATAGGGCATGTAAGTACAATGTATATATGTTTGGGAGTATTTGGGTGAGGTGGTCCTATTGATAGATTTTAAATATTGAACATGAACTTGTGTACCATTATCCCAAGCCTTCTTTTAAAAAAATTAAATAAAAGTTTTTAAAAAAATAATTGATGTGATGTTTTGGTTCCAATCCATTGTATTTCCTCTAATAAAAATGCCTCCCCTGATGGTAGCGGAGCGCCTCTCCTACTTATTTGTTTGAAGACACTGGGTGCAATCCTTCATGAATTATGGAGCAGTTTTTGGTGTGTGTTTTTTATGTTTTAAAGTTTAAGAAAGAGGCATACATTTGCATTGATAATTGACAAGGAAGAACTGTTTAGTTTCATGACCATAGGTCGGTATATTGCCAAGTTATGAGCTAGGTTAGGTTGCAGGTTTAAGTTTTATGAAAAGGGGCATAACTCTGCCAAAATGAAGATCGGAGTTATTGGACATGTGTAACATTTCCTTGGGTAAGATAAATACGTGTAAAATAGGTCAAATACTTTTCAAGTTATTGCCAGTTATGAGCTTGATTAAGTTGCAAGTTAAAGTTTTATGAAAAGGGGCGTAACACTGATGAAATGAAAGTCAGAGTTATTGGTCATGGGCAACAATATTCTGTGTGGTAAGATGAATAAGTTTGTGAAGTTTCATGAATATATGTCAAATACTTCTTAAAGGGGTTGATGCTCTGAACAACTTGAAAAAAGGTGAAAGAATTATCAAAATGCCATGAAAAATAAAGGAGATATGACCTATTGAAAAGTTCAAGAAAACATAAATGGAGGCTTTCATCTTGGAACGATGACGTCATCGCGCCTTTTTACCACATATGGCATATTGACCAAATGTATTTTAAAGCAAAGAAAATCACTGCAACTGAAAAATGACCATACAATTTATACATATTACATCTGTATATTTATTTTTAATCAATTTGCAGTGAATTTCTTTGCTTTAAAACGTATTTTGTGTAAAATGGCGCGATGACGTCATCGTTCAAAGATGGCCGCCTCCATTTATGTTCTTTGCAAATTTGCAAATTTTCAATAGGTCATATCTCCTTTATTTTTCATGGCATTTTGATAATTCTTTCAGCTATTTTCAAGTTTTTCAGAGCCCTATAAAATAAATAGTGTTTGAAAATAGTGCATCAACCCCTTTAAGTTACGGCTTGTTATGAGCCTGGTTAGGTTAAAGTTTTATGAAAGGGGGCATACCTCTGTCAAAATGAGTTATTGGACATGTGTAACAGCATTCCTTAGGTTAAGATGAAGATGTGTGGGAAGGTTCATGAACATATGTCAAATAATTTTCAAGTTATGGCCAAGGTGAGGTTGCAGGTTAAAGTGTGACGGACAGACGACGGACGGACGATGGACAAAGTGATCCGTAAGTGTCTGCCACTTAAAAAAATGAAATTAAAAAAAATAAAAAAATTGTTTGAAAGAGCGCCCCATTGGCATTTGTAAAAGCACCCGGGCACAACTATTAGGGGACATACTGCATATGAAATATCAAATTCTTTAAAAACAGATTGAACCCATCTGAGAAGGCTTGGATTAAAGTACCATGCAACAAGTACATTCATACACAATGAGTATCAAGAATAGTATGTAGCTTCCTAAAGAGATATATGACTTGTAAAACCTCCAAGCTGACATAACCCCACACCATAAAAAGGTGGCTCGTCGGAAGACTCATTTTCTTGGGGCATTTACCTTCCTGAATTTCCAGGCCCATTGAAACCGCATTTTCCTATGTCAAACTAAGTGAATACCTTGCTTTAATGGGATTCCCTTTTCCGTATTTATTACTGTTTTCAAACAATAAGTATATTTCATTATACTTTCAGAATGATCTGCCATGGCTGAGTAACATATGTGTAGTGGCTGTCATATGTTATATTATAGCATTTGCTACTGGACCAGGTAATATATAGAGGATCTTACATGAGTACTTATTCATTATTGAATTTATTAAACGAGTTGGCAAAATGATATAATACGAGGCTCTTGCCGAGCATTATATCATTTTTGCTAATGAGTTTAATAAATTCAATAATGAATGAGAACGAATGTTAGATTATATTTATCACATAACTCACATATCGACTTTTATTGCATTTTGCCCGTCGCTTTAACACGTCAGAAAATGTACATTAACGTGACGTCCATGACGTCATTAACGTTATGTTATACCACTAGTGGAATATCGAAAATATTGAATGGTGTTATTACACTCCCACACCCCATGTTATGTGATAAATGTATTTATCACATAACTTGCTTGTGGGAGTTTAATGTAATGTAAGCCTTAACATAAATATCATAATACACTGGTGTAATAAATATGCAAATGAAGGCCAAATTATCTTTATTTATAGGTTGGTGTGTAATTTGAATGTTTTGTCAGATTTCCATAAGATTACAGAAATCAACTAGGCAGTTTGGTTGTTGTTTTTGTACAGAGAAGACCGAAGCCACATACGACATCCTCATACTACATAGGACATCATTTTTCGACAATGATTATAAGAATCTACATCATGAGTATACATGTGAGATAGGAATATCTCGCCCGAGGGTCAGAATTGCAACCAGGGACGAGGCTCTGCCAAGTTCCTTCCCAAATGTGAGATTTACCACAGCCTCATCTTACCCTTGTCTGTTAGTCCATGTGTTAATACCATTTCTCAGACACCAGAAGTTGTACAGCTTTCAAACTTCACATGACAGCAGTATGTTCCTTACAAAATAGGTCAATCTGAATGATCTAGACATACTGTTCAGACTTATTCGAACATCATATAATTATGGCCTAAAATTTGCTAAAAATGACGTAAAAACACCATTCAGGCTTAATTTATTTTTCATTGAAGTTTTATTTTATGAAACTGACAGCAATGTTGGGCATTTATGTCCCATGGACACATTTTCTAGTTTTCATTAATTTTGTCGATGTTGATAAAATCTATGAACGTTTGCATATTACTGTAACCATGGTAACTGTTTCATATTATGATGTCTGTGCTTAATGTCTGTATACAAATATGAGTGCAACTTTCCGTAGTTATAATCTTAATATATATATATATAATATTCCTCTCTCCACAGGTTCTATACCCTGGTTCTTTGTAGCTGAACTGTTCAATCAGGATTCGAGGTCGGCAGCGGTCAGTATAAGTGTCCTTGTCAACTGGTCAGCCAACTTTACTGTAGGTCTTGTCTACCCATTTCTACAGGTGAGTAATAAGGTCAACTGGTCAGCCAACTTTATTGTAGGTCTTGTCTACCCATTTCTACAGGTGAGTAATAAGGTCAACTGGTCAGCCAACTTTACTGTAGGTCTTGTCTACCCATTTCTACAGGTGAGTAATAAGGTCAACTGGTCAGCCAACTTTACTGTAGGTCTTGTCTACCCATTTCTACAGGTGAGTAATAAGGTCAACTGGTCAGCCAACTTTACTGTAGGTCTTGTCTACCCATTTCTACAGGTGAGTAATAAGGTCAACTGGTCAGCCAACTTTACTGTAGGTCTTGTCTACCCATTACTACAGGTGAGTAATAAGGTCAACTGGTCAGCCAACTTTACTGTAGGTATTGTTTACCCATTTCTACAGGTGAGTAATAAGGTCAACTGGTCAGCCAACTTTACTGTAGGTCTTGTCTACCCATTTCTACAGGTGAGTAATAAGGTCAACTGGTCAGCTAACTTTTCTTTTTGTGTCAACTGTCACTTGCGTAGCATGGCAGACACTTAGGTATCAGGCTGTTGTAGTCCGTCATCGTCATCTGTCCGTCACACTTTAACCTGCAACCTAATCTTGGCCATAACTTGTATTTGACCTATGTTCATGAACCTTCACACACATCTTCATCTTACCCCAAGCAGTGTTGTTACACATATCCAATCACTTCAATTTTCAGAGTTATGCCCCTTTTCACAAAACTTTAACCCGAAACCAAGCCTATCACATAACATGACATTTTATAAATACAGTTCTTCCTAATCAATTACTAAATTTTATTGAAAAATTCCAATAACTCTTTCATTTTGAGTTATGCCCCTTTTGATAAAACGTTTACCTGCAACCTAACCTGCTCATAACTTCGTAAAATCTGTATGTATGGTTATGAAATTTTATACAGTTTTTCCTCATCAATTATTGGATGCCATTGACGTGTCTATTAACTCTTAATTTAACCTGCAACCTAACCAAACTCATAACTTGCTGGGCAAAATATTGACCTATGGTTATGAAACTTTGTACAGTTCTTCCTTATCAATTTTTCAATGGCATTAACATGTCCAATAACTCAGAATTTCATTTCGGCAGAGTTATGTCCCTTCTAATGAAACTTTGCCATGCAACCTAAGAAGCATGCCCCTTTTCATAAAACTTCAACAATTTAAAATTTGTTTCTGCTCCATAATTCATGAAGGATTGCACCCTTTCATAAAGTGAAGTGGGGGCTATATAGGAATCGGGTTGTCCCCATTGTCCCGTCGCTTCGTGTCCCGTAACATATTTTTGTTCCGTCCCGTAACACATTTTTAATACTTGCATATCTCAAACACTTTTGAATGGATTCCCAAACTTCATGTAGTCATAATAACTGATGACCTTATGTCCCTCTACATCACCCAACATTGATTGCCTAATTTATTACAGAGTTATGGCCCGTATAAGATGTTTGGCAGTGTAGCATTTTATTGCTAAATCACTGTCGCATTTTTAGTTATAATTAAAGGGACGGGAGGTGATCTGGGATCTGCTTCCATTTCATATGCTACCAGATTGCCTTCAGCCCCTTTAAGACTTGCAGGCGCGTAGCTGCCTATACGCGAGTATGCGGCTGAATCCACATGATTCTGACAAAAAACCTCAGAACGCCCAGAATGCACCAGAATGCACCAGATTGCACCATTGTTTTCAAAATTTTACGGGGGGGCCCCCCTAGCACAATTGTGAATCCACATGAATAGAGGGCTAGCTACGCCCCTGACTTGCTTATAAAAAGACATCCAAACCGCATCCAGTCCATTTGTTAAGTTCATAGCATTTTGTTAGTGAAGATTAATTAATAAACATAATGAACACTTGACACAAAAGAGTTTTTTTTTAAATAATTTTAATTGAGCTTAATTTTAAAAATTGTTTATGATCTCACAGAATATTTTCAAACAAACACTCAGTATTAACTGATTATGTAATGCTTAAATATTTTATTTCATTTACAGCTAGGAATCAAGGCGTACTCGTTTATTCCATTTGTGGTGATGCTTGCGTTTTTCTGGTTGTTTACACTGTATAAAGTTCCAGAAACTAAAGGTCGGACGATTGAAGATATCACGGCTTCCTTCAGGAACACCGAAGGAAGTGGATACAAACCTATTGCGACGGATCAGTCATGAAAACTATATAACCATCGATGAAATATATGTTTTAGATTTAATTTTATTGGTGTGATGTTAGTTATCACGTGCGAAACATGGAGGACTGTAGGGATTGTTTGTCTGTCTTATGTCACGTGCAAAACATGGTGGTCTGTAGAGATTGCTTTGTCTTATGTCACGTGCAAAACATGGTGGTCTGTAGAGATTGCTTTGTCTTTGGTCACGTGCAAAACATGGTGGTCTGTAGAGATTGCTTTGTCTTATGTCACGTGCAAAACATGGTGGTCTGTAGAGATTGCTTTGTCTTATGTCACGTGCAAAACATGGTGGTCTGTAGAGATTACTTTGTCTTGTGTCACATGCAAAATATGGTGGATTGTAGAGCTTTCTTTGTCTAGCTTGTGTCACATGCAAAACATGGTGGACTGTAGGGACTATGTATAATCATTTCAGATAGGGTGTAAGGGGAGGGGGGGGGGCGATGAGGGTGGGGGGAAGGCCAGGGAAAAAACTGGAACCTTTTCAGGATTCAAAACGTTGATTGCTACATTTCTATGTCAATAGGCTAATTATTCACTTTGACAGTTACATTTTAGGGCACAAGCACATTATTGCGTGGTCAGCACATAATTTGGCAAAACATTGAGGGAAATATACCTTGGCCATTTCCCCACACACCCACACTCCCACCACACACACACTTTTGGTAAACTTATGATCCAGTTGGAAGCTCAGTGTTGGACTTCCATGAAAGAAAAGAAGACACACGACCCTGGTTCTGTGAAACTCAAGATGGACATGTGACATGAAAAGTCTCACAAGCAAAATACTCATGAAGTTATTTCCATGTTGATATTTAGTAATACTGATACTTAGTGATATTGATACTTAGTAATATTGATACTTAGTTATAATGATTTAAATATTTGTTTTAGGTAATATAAAGGTTAGTGGAAAAAAAATTGAGTAAAGATTGTCTTTTTATTTTTTGTAGTACCGGTATATTACATCAACGTTAAAAAATAGTTTTGTAAATTAAATCGAGTAATTTGTTGTAGCTCCTTGAGCAAAAAACTAGTTGTACAGTCGACTTATTGCAGAATGAATGTCATTCATTAAATTGACACATGGCTATCTCGAATTTAACAAGCATTAAAATCAGCATTCATATTTATTAATGCGGTATCGAATCGACTTTAAACCTGTTTGCATATAACTAAATAAAATTATAATTAAATAAAACTTAGAGTTTTTAACTTCTCTTTGTTTATTGTACATGTACCATAGGTTTAAACATATTATTGGTGCAATATAATCAAAAATTAGTAATATGCAAATAAACAATTTGCTTTGAACTGTTTTAATAATTAATTGCAAGTTATGTTTTAAACTAACAGGATGTAGCGATTTAAAAAAAATAATCAAGGTTGCCTTGTGTCCCTTTCAACTTCATGGTAGTATGAACAACATTAGTGCAATAAAAATTGTGAGTAGATGTACCTTGATTATACAGTTTATTTGTGTGTTTGTCTCCACTCAGATGTTGCAGCATTGTATTTGGGTTTATTTGTGTGTTTGTCTCCACTCAGATGTTGCAGCATTGTATTTGGGTTTATTTGTGTGTGTGTCTCCACTCAGATGTTGCAGCGTTGTATTTGGGTTTATTTGTGTGTTTGTCTCCACTCAGATGTTGCAGCGTTGTATTTGGGTTTATTTGTGAGTTTGTCTCCACTCAGATGTTGCAGCGTTGTATTTGGGTTTATTTGTGTGTTTGTCTCCACTCAGATGTTGCAGCGTTGTATTTGGGTTTATTTGTGTGTTTGTCTCCACTCAGATGTTGCAGCGTTGTATTTGGGTTTATTTGTGTGTTTGTCTCCACTCAGATGTTGCAGCGTTGTATTTGGGTTTATTTGTGTGTTTGTCTCCACTCAGATGTTGCAGCGTTGTATTTGGGTTTATTTGTGTGTTTGTCTCCACTCAGATGTTGCAGCGTTGTATTTGGGTTTATTTGTGTGTTTGTCTCCACTCAGATGTTGCAGCTTTGTATTTGGTTTATTTGTGTGTTTGTCTCCACTCAGATGTTGCAGCGTTGTATTTGGGTTTATTTGTGTGTTTGTCTCCACTCAGATGTTGCAGCGTTGTATTTGGGTTTATTTGTGTGTTTGTCTCCACTCAGATGTTGCAGCGTTGTATTTGGGTTTATTTGTGTGTTTGTCTCCACTCAGATGTTGCAGCGTTGTATTTGGGTTTATTTGTGTGTTTGTCTCCACTCAGATGTTGCAGCTTTGTATTTGGTTTATTTGTGTGTTTGTCTCCACTCAGATGTTGCAATGTTGTATTTGGGTTTATTTGTGTGTTTGTCTCCACTCAGATGTTGCAGCGTTGTATTTGGGTTTATTTGTGTGTTTGTCTCCACTCAGATGTTGCAGCGTTGTATTTGGGTTTATTTGTGTGTTTGTCTCCACTTAGATGTTGCAGCGTTGTATTTGGGTTTATTTGTGTGTTTGTCTCCACTAAGATGCTGCAGTGTTGTATTTGGGTTTATTTGTGTGTTTGTCTCCACTCAGATGTTGCAACGTTGTATTTGGGTTTATTTGTGTGTTTGTCTCCACTCAGATGTTGCAACGTTGTATTTGAGACAAATGGTGTTCTTAAAAGGACACTTGGCAATCTTGAGTTTTATTCATTAAAATTTGCTCCTCGATGTAGTTATCCCGCGTCATTTGAACTTCCAAACTGGTTGCATATAATTAAATAAAAAAATTGAGTTTTTAATTTTCTTCACTATTTCCCCCGTGTGGTTGCCGGGGTAGAATACAACCACTGCAAACACACCGTCACATGCAGAGGGGTAGGACACCCCCCCCCCCCCCCCCACCCCCCCCCCCCCCCCCCCCCCCCCACTCCCACCCCCATTCATATTCATTTTGTCATTTTTTGTTCATGCTCATTAAGGTCTTCATCATGACCCCTGCATTGTTTCAGGTGCCATCTCGCTCACATCACTAAGAGCAGTGGCAGAAAACAGTAAACATGTCTCCAGCGTAAATGGAGTGTCTACAATAGAATTTGCAGCAACTCTGCAGTTCAGGGTGAGAAGGTGCTAGGCCCATTCGCCATATTTTATCTTGATGTACATGGAATATGAGCCTGGCATGTTCATGCCTGTTTGGCGCCATATAACCTTTCATGTGTTGGTGCGCCTTAAAACCCAATTCAGTTCAATTCTTCACTATTTTACCAAATTTTTAAATAAATTTTTGGTGCAATATTATAAAAGTTAGTAAAATGTAAAAACAATTTGCTTTGAACTATTTTAGCAATTAATATTAATGATTGAACAAATGCAAGTTAAGAGAAAAACTCACGGGACGCCGAGAGTTTTTAAAAAATCAAGATTGCTGTGTGTCCCTTTAAAGAATTAGATTTTATTCTGTAAGTATACAAGGGCAGTTCTCAGTCAAGGATACTCGGACAAGTGGGAATGATTTATGAATTTTATAAATCATTTTATGTAATCTTTAGAAGCCAACAAAAAAATTGAGATGGTTGTGGGTTTATAAACCTTCAGGTTATATATAATTCTATATCTCACAAAAATATGATATTGTTGTCTATATTTATATCATGGGCCAATGAACAACTCCCGGAAGTATGAACTTCTCCTCTTCAGTTATTTTGGCTCCACCTCTTTATATTACTTTAATTTAAAGGGAGTACATCAGGCTTTATATTACTTTAATTTAAAGGGAGTACATCAGGCTTTGGGGATTAATTTGTTAAAAAAAAAAAACATGCAATAACCAATTTAGAATGTTAAATAATTCATATATATAGATGGAACATTAACACCTTCTTATAAAACAGCGAAATAATTAAAACTTATAATTTACATAAAGTCTTAACATTTTCATAGAGTCCATAGAGACATTCCCAAATTATAAATAGCTGTCACGCAAAGCAAATTGCCGATATTTACACATGATGCTCGCTTTGCAATACATTGCGATTTATTTTACCGCCAAGTTTAAAATTTAGCTATCTTTGGTATGTATCATAGTTAGGAATTACCTTCTTCTGGTCGTTTATTTTATATGTTCAGCGTAATTTCTTTTGGTGTTTTATGGCTCATTTAGTTTATTTTTATCAATTAAATACAAAATAATGTATTTGAACAATTCTAAAAATAATACCAATCCTGATGTACTTCCCTAAAAGGGGGTACATGAGGCTTTTCATGGGGGTCTAGAGGTATGAATTAAAATTGGAAAATAATCAGATAATGATACGTTATATTTAAAGGGCTTAAACATAATGAACAAGCCTTTAAGGATGTTGGCTGGGCAAGTTTTGACATCTTCAAGTCTAAACATTTTATTTTTTAAATCATAGTTTCATTTGACAACAGAATTGTTTCATTTTTTCCATCCTAGTATATATGGATATAATGTAGGATTTAAGGTGTTAACATACCAAATTTTAAGCAAATATTTTTTTTCATAATTTTTCCGTCATTTGTGATCATTTTCTGTTGTCAACAAAATAGGGGGTATGGGTAGCTCTGAGTAGAATTTATCCTTTTGCTATAGAATAAATCAGATTTTTGTTTCTCAGTAGTGGAATACATATATAAAAGTAGATACTGAGCTAATTTTATTTTCGATCTCCATGTCAATATTGTGTGTACAGTATTTTACATTGAAAATGTCAAAATAACTCCAAAATGGGTGTAATTTAAAGATTTTTTAATAAAAAATCATTAGAAGCCTGGTGACCTATATATTTTTTTACTTGTTTTGAAAGAAATGTCATAGGACCTTGACATATACAAATTCTAAAAAAAGTTGATCATGAAAACATAATTTTTTATCTTGAATTAATTTTTCGGTAAAAACAAAGGTGGGTGGGGTACGGTCCATGTTTGTTTGCTTTTTAAAGTAAAAAGACGAATGAGGATTACAACTGTTTTTGTATGATTTGAAAGATATGAATATATGCAATCGAAAATTAATTGTTGTTTTTCAATAAACGTAATATTATGAAAACAATTGTGAAAATGTTCAATGACTACATTTTTCCTCTTTTTAGTGAAATTATGAAGTTAGAAATATGTGCCTTCTTCAATGACGTCTAGTGGGGGAAAAAGTGTGGTGACCTAGCCTTTTTTTGATAATTTTGAATCTAAATTATACTAAAGAAGCTTTAAATATGAATTTAAAAAAAATCTCATCACTACGTTCTTTCCCAGCCAACCTCCTTAAATGACACTTTATTTGCACCAAAATTCATTCTGCACAGTAATATTTGCTACCATTGGTTACGCACCAAGCTAAAATTAAGACTTTACACCAGATTCCATTAAAAAATTAAAAATTATGAATTTAATGTTAGAGGGTGATTACTCTTTATTTTGATTGGTATGTCATTTTTATAATGCTCCAGAGGTGGTGAAGTTTCTGAATTGATGCCTCGTGTTTTATCTCAATGTAAATGAGGCTTGGATCCAGAAAGGTTCATATCATTCGTTGTGTTGGCACCGTAATAATTATTATGATAATTACCGTAAATCAGTACCATTCCCAGTGACAAAAAGTATGTTATCCCCAACTGGAGTGAAAAAATACCAATCTGAAAAGAAGAAAAATAATATATATATATATATAATTGTTTTACCCAGTGTTGTTGCTGGGGTAGAATACAACCACTGCAATCCCACAAACCACAGACCTAATAACAATATTAATATGTCTGTGCACAAACACACCGTCAATGCAGAATTCATTTTTTGTCATGCTCAATGTCTTTATCATGACACCGCGTATGCAAACGTGGAAACGTGGCTTCCGTCGTAATTGGAGTGTCTACTATAGAATTTGCAGCAACTCTGCAGTTCTGCAGCTAAGAAGGTTCTAGGCCCATTCTACATATTTTATCTTGATGTAAATGGAGGATGATCCTGGCATGTAAATTCCTGTTAGGTGCCATATAACCTTTCGTGTGTTGGTGCGCCTTAAAACCCAATTCAATTCAATTTTTAAATATTTAGAGGGAAACTTTAAACAGAAAAAGGGAGAAATATATACTTTTAAAGCAGGGTAATGCAATACTACAAGAGAATGTATACCTACATAATATGTTTGCAAAGTATTTCAGCATACTATTTTGCTTTTGTGTGATAGTGAAAAATTCCCAATTTAAGGCAAAACAACGTGAATTTTCCCAATTGAATGGGTACCGGACCGGTATCATTCCCAAAAGGGTGAAAAAACACTGCTACTGGTCATGACCGGAGGGACTATAGGATTGCACTCAAATCAGTCCATCAATTCGTCACATTTTGTCACACTCAATAACTTTAGATTCCCTTGAGGGATTTTAATGAAACTTCACCAAAAGGAAGCTCGGGAATGTTATTCAGGTCATTTTGGCAAAGGTCAGGGTCACTGTTACTATAAATAGAAATTTGGTTTCTGCTCAGTAATGCATGCGCAATTTTTTTGGTAGTTGGTTAGGGTACTCATAATTCGCTGAGTTTGCTTGTTATAACTTACATAATGTTGCGGTGCCATAAACCCTATTTAATTCAGTTCAGTTCTTTAATAAATTGCAATGTAATTTGATGTTCAAGCTAACAAGGAGATTATCAAATACGTTTGAACCATTTTATTACAGTAGGAACTGGGCATTCAAAAACAAATTGTTTATTCAGCTAAACAGTTTCTTTTTCAAATAGTGATATTATAAAAAAATAAGTCTGTTATGATGTGTTAAAACATATTTATATATATTTATTGCATAAGTATAATTGTACATGGAAATAGAACAAACTTCACTTAAGTTATATTTTGAATAAATAAAAAGAATTTGTTAAATTATAACAGTGTTATGTTGTTTTTTGCTTGTCCACACATGTTGGAAGGGGGATTATACAATACCCCAGGTGCTGTAGGTTACATTGCACCATTGCGTTTATGCTTCCGTGGTGTATAGTCAAATAGTGCCTAATAAAAAACGTTTCCCTGCCTTACTAGTGATACAAAATGCATACTTTTGATTGCTTTTTGTTATTATTACCTATAATTCAGCCAACTGATGTATTGTGAACATTGATTAGTGTTTGTTTGAGATATATAATTATAATTGACATAGACAGTAAAGCGAAAGTAGAATTGGGGTAAATATATCTGTGATGTGTCAAAATAGAACGTGACGTCATTCAACAGATTGGCTTGTTCTTACATGATACATGACCCCCTGTTTTTATTGCATTTTTATATTGGCGGACGCTCGATCGTTTGATTGATATGTGTTTTAAAATTTTCTACGGTATATAAAACAAAGAAGGAAAATCAATGGTGCAATGTAAGCTGTAGTCATCATTCATAATTTTGATAGAGCATCATCAAAAAAAACTGACCAATCAGTGACCAGAAATAAGACATAACCAATACATTCTGGTAGGTGATAAACTCGGTCTTTATCCTTGATGTTCAACCAAGTTCTCTGTTAAAATTGAGGTATTTACAGTGTGATTTTTTTAAAACCCTAATATTTCATGCACATTCATGCAAATTGATTCAATATATGTATCTTCTCAAATCAAAATCTTGAAAATTGTCGTCTTTTTACTCTGCCAAAGATTTTTATATTACTATAGAACCTAAGGATAAAAACCGAGTAATACAAATGTTATCACCTACTGAAAATAAAATAAAATCTCAACATCTCTGCAATGCAAAATAATGAATAGATGCTTGCAGTTCCGGTTTTGGTTTGAATTTAGCTGGGTAAAAGGGATGCTGCACTATTCACAAGCAAGATTTATTTAAAAGAGCTTCATAGATTAACTATCGTAACAAATAGAAGTCTACATATGACATTTAAGATGTGGTAAGAAACGTAAACTGAGGCAGCCATCTTTTAATGGTGATATCATCGATTTTCTTTAACAGTGTATGGCATATTTAATACAAAGAAAATCACTGCAAATGAATGTTAAATCATAAAATAGAGCATGCAATGTATAAAATTAACACCTATTTATATTTGATTCAAATTACAATTTAACTTGGCGTTCCGTGTGTTTCCCGGGCACAGAATAGGACCACTGCAGATCCCGTTAGAGGGGTAGTTAAAGGGGTAGAACCCCCAAATTCATGTTCATTTTATCATGTTTTTGTTCATGCTCATTAAAGGTCTTCATCATGACCCCTACATTGTTTGTGTCAGGTGCCATCTCGCTCAAATCACTAGAGCAGTGGCAGAAAAACTATAAACGTGGCTCCAGCGTAAATGGATTGTCTACAATAGAATATGCAGTTACTCTGCAGTTCTGCAGGTGAGAAGGTTCTAGGCCCATTCTTCATATTTTATCTCTATGTAAATGGAGGATGAGCCTGGCATGTTCATTTCTGTTAGGCATCATATAACATTTCATGTGTTTGTGTGCCTTAAAACTCAATTCAATTCAATTAAACTTGGCAGAGGTATGCCCCTTTTCATAAAACTATAACCTTCAAACTAACCTGGCTCACAATTTGGCAAAATACTGACCTATGGTCATGAGACTTGGTACAGTTTCACCTTATCAATTATCCAATGCAGAGTTATACCCCTTTTCAGAAACATTAACACTTAAAAAAGGGTCTGCTCCATTTTATGAAGGATTGCACCCACTGTCTTCAAACTTTATTGTTAGATTGTACTTGCAGGAATAAGCTCATGGAAAGTGACGCAAGTATTCTGTGGAACACCCTTCTTGTTTAGGAGCAGTTGCTAATAAATGAGTATAGGGCATCAGTTATTTCGTAAAAAGGATTTTAATGAAGAAAGGATAATTCCGTATTTCTACACTATTTAAATACATTGAATAAATAAGTTGAGGTACAGAAAAAAACAGTTTTTCTAAAACTTGCGACATTGCATTAGTTTTAGTTTTCAGAACATTTTAAAAACACATTAAAATTGCATACTGTTCTTTGAAGTAAAATTACACCAGACATTAATCTAGACGAAAGTTATAATGTATGCATACGATTTTAATAATTAAGATCTTGCTTCAGTTATCTCTGTTTGCATGAATGCATTTCAGCTCTAATGGCCAATGACTGTTGCCCGTCGTCCGTCCGTCTTCCGTTAATTGTGGATGCCATCGACTTAGCGTCTTCATTTCACATCCACACTTTA
The DNA here is from genome assembly GCA_037043455.1 of Cyrtodaria siliqua. Classification (NCBI taxonomy): domain Eukaryota; kingdom Metazoa; phylum Mollusca; class Bivalvia; order Adapedonta; family Hiatellidae; genus Cyrtodaria; species Cyrtodaria siliqua. Next base: position 202,835 of record JAWPHD010003055.1, on the reverse strand, counting down.
CCAAAGTTGGATAATCTTAATATTGATGAAAGTTCAGAAAAATAAGAAAACCACATATATCAGATAAATGAATCAAGACCCATAACTCTATTGTTACTGGTCCGATCTGGCTGGTTTTCGAAATTATCCGAGCTTTCATTTATATTAACAATCTGCGAAAGTTTGGTAAAGATCTGATGAAAAATGAAGGCCCTATTGTCTTAACGAGGCAACTAAATCAAGGGCCATAACTACGCTATTACTGGTCAGATCTGGCTGGTTTTCGAACTTCTCCGAGCTTTCATTGATATTAACAATCTGGTGAAGCTTGGTTAAGATCGGATGAAAAATGAAGGCCCTATCGTCTTAACGAGGTAAAAGTTAACGGACAGACGACGGACGGACGAAGGACAACTCGCTATCCCATAAGCTAAAAACCACAAAACAAATCCTTCTGAAAGTTAGAATTTGAGACATTTTGGACAAAATATGATATAATCCATATAACGAGTCAACATTTAACATTTAGTTTACGTGCATATCTGCATTTAGTGCATTTCACATGTTGTAATGAAATGCACGTTCATTTCCGGGTTTTAGTTAAACTTACTCCCTATTACATCGCACAATGAAATTGTTTTCTCGGAAACATTCATTTCATAATATTGACGGAAGTCAAACAATAAAAAGGCCAGTAAACCCAAATGGAATTTACTCGGAGACATTAATGTCACTTGAAATGTGAACCATTTTCCTTTTTTTAAATTATCAATATTAACCAATGATAAATGACAAGGTAAATAACTACGTTACTGCTTGGTGCGTTTTCATTGACCGTCCGATTAATAAGAAAATTAAGAAGACAAACACTACCTGAATCGAGGGCTTTGTTTACTTTTTTTTCCATGAAACTAATCAAAAAGCCGTGTGGTTTCGCCACCCTGTTTACTTTAAAGGGCTATAAGTATCAATTACCAATCTCTCAATATAATTTAGTCGTGTAGTCTTGTGCAGTCTTCGTGCTCATTTGGTCCTTCCGTTGCTTACCTGCCCCTTATCAGTTTAGAAAGTAAACCGATACAGGCCGTCTTATTTGTGCTGTAATAATTAATGGCAGCACTTTTATTTTTGTAAAGAGATATTAACGTACTAGTCTTACCAAATATCATGATACGATATTTATAACATATTAAAATAAATGATTTTAAAGAAATGTATTTGCATTAAGTAACTGTTAAACATGTTCATTTGTTGCATGCTGTGTATCAGCAGAGAGTAAGTATACTTAGTAAGTATACATACTCCCTGGTAAGACTTACTCCCTGGTAAGTATACTTACTCCCTGGTATCAATGAAAATAACGTTTAAAAGACGGAGCGTTCATTTTAATGAAATTAACGGAGCGTGCGCGTCCCGCTTTGTATTAACATTTGACTTTATGCAGATTAGTTTGTATAATAAACGACATACTATGATATAGAAACATATATATGTGAACATTATAGTACACTAAACGCATATATGTAAGAAAAATGACATTTGTAAGGTATCATCTATATATAAAATGTAATTTGGGCGCCATGTATTAAACGACCGAATTGGAAGTCATTTTGGGCGGGGAAACTGGTAACGCCACCAAGTGGACGCGTCTTTTACGAACCGATGCACGTTACATCATTACCGGCGAATTGATGCTTAGTGTCATATAACCGCCGGCCGTCCGTGATCGTATAGTGTATATGTCTTGATTAATTAAATAACGATATTGCAGCATTTTGGCTTTATTAATCTCAAATAATGATATTGCAGCATTTTAGCTTTATTAATCTCAGACTAGAGCAGACTCAACTAGCCTAAACTCTCTTTAAAACTAACTCAAAGCCAACCCCCAACTAAAGCATACAGGAAATAGACGCGTTTATATACAAAATACGAACGTGCAGAATTCATGGACTTGCAGATGCAGGGTCAAACTATTGACCCCCTAACGTCAATCATGTTCCTATCTTTGGTGATTGTACCAATAAAAACAATTTGATATTTTAATTGTTGTGAGAATACAGCATCATATGACGATTTGGCATTACCATTTTATGATGCAACTGCTTTAGTCTGCATATTCAGCTATAGAAATGTCAACTGATACACATCGTTCCATGTAAATTGCACATAACTCTTAAAGGTACAGCGACATTATACTATTTCTGTATTATCAACTCATGCATTAAACTCATTTACTAAATAAATATGTTAATTAAATTATTACTGTATTGATTTAATTAAACAATCGATGACAATCATCAATCAATTAATTAAGATAATTAATTAACCCAGGTACCATTATGTTACATTAGCATCAACTTTTTATTGTTTAATAAATAGGTTGGCGATAGAACCTCTGTCGGGTTTAACTAAATTTTAACATGATAGAATGATGGTTGCTCTTAAAAATTAAAGCAATCCAAAATCACATTTAAATGATTTTGATAATCAGTTACTATGGATAATACTTAAAGAACCATTTCTGTGGTAATGTTATGTTTATATAGGTCACTAACTTCCTTATTCCTATGATGTTAACTATATTTAGATATGCGTAATCACTTTATCTTTTGTTTAGAACATAAATACGTGGCCTTATCCATACACTGTTACCTGCATATCTAAATGTTTACATGTAGTGTTGCCTGCGTTTAAAAGTGTACATGCATTGTTGCGTGTTTGTTATCGATTTGGCCTTGAAGAAAGTTAAAAATAGTATATATGTGAACAAATTCATTTATGATGACATTTTGGACTATTCTTATTGGACGATTTCATCATTTCTAAGTTTCGCTGAAATCCGGCCAGGGGTTCGGGAGAGCTAGTCCACACAAAGTTTGTCTATTAAAACCTATAAAGGGCCATAACTTCGCCAAAAATCTTTCAGACGGTGATGATGTACCTAACTTGGCTTGGTACTGATCATCCCTGCGAAGTTTCGTTGAAATCCGGCCAAATGAAGACCCCATCTTCGTAACGAGGCTTAAAAGACAGAATTTGTAACTATATCAAGGGCCATAACTCTAGTATTGCTAATCCAGTTTGGCTGATTTTCGAACTTTCCCAAGCTTGTATTGATATTAGCTACCTGGTAAAGTTCGGCAAAGATCGGATGAAAAATGAAAGCCCTACATTTTACGGTGGCAATATACAACATTTTTAACTAAATCAAGGACCATTACTCTGGTGTTACTAATCCGATCTTGCTGGTTTTCGAACTTATTTCGTTGATATTAACAATCTGCGCAAGTTTGGTAAAGCTTGGTAAATAATAAATGAAGGTGCTAGACGGGTCACAAGGCAGAAAATGGCATTTCCCCACAAACAAGGGCCATAACTCTGGTGTTACTGATCCGATCTGGCTGATTTTCGAACTTATCTGAGCATACATTAATATAAAGACCCTGGTAAGGTTTGGTAAAGATCCATTAATAATGACGGCCCTATCATATTCACAAGGCAAAAGTTAACGGACGACGACGGACGGTAGAGCTCATCCAGTAGAGCTAAAACTCGATCGTCATATATAACCTTACAACAAACAAACAAACAAACAATCAAACAATCAAACAAACATATACAAACAAACAAACTCATTGCATGTATTTATCCACGTACTACGGTGTCCTGTTATGCCATGTTACTATCGCAACTTACCATCGACCATCGACCTAGGTCGATGGTAAGATGCGATGGTCGATGGTAAGATGCGATGGTCGATGGAAAGATGCGATGGTAAGATGCGATGGTAGATGGTAAGATGCGATGGTAACATGGCCCTAACAGGACACCGTAACGTACACTATTAACTGTCTGGATGTGTGATTATTTGGAGACAAACTGAACGAACGTACGAATAACATATGGTTTTACGTGGTTTACGGTTATTTACCTACCACATTTAATGCGACTTAAAAATGTCATATAACCATACTTTGTTTTGGTCGTTAACTCCCTAACCTAGATTTGGCATACTTCTATATGGGTATGTACGAGTATGGACAATGGACAAAATCTATGTCTACATTTGGACAAAATCCATGTCCACATTTATTTATTTTTTTTGAGTTTGTTTTTCGAAACTTTTTAACGAGCTTTATTTAGCCACATATGCTCTCACGTGAGTTGACTAGTCACGCGATGACAAATATACACTTAAACCAGCACCATGAACTTGCATGCAGGAATTAAGTGATACGTGTAATTGGGAAACGTCTAGTGTTTCTCAATTACTTCCCCAACCAATCAATGGAAGCTTTACCAAGGCTTCATAACTATCTAAGTACTTTTGCTGACTGTACTAATGAAATGTCGCGTTCAGAAGTACTTCGTGTTGACTGTTAATAAGTATATACATGAATCTCGTGTGACGATAACGTGTTGATGTGTAACGTGTTCATGCCCGTATCTAAGCTGAGGGGCTCGGTAAAATTTTGGGAATTTACTTACTTTACATATAAACAACTTCGATATCGATATAGTCAATCATTGGCAAAACATGTCTTGCTTAAAACCAGTCATAAAACTGAAAAGACATGATGCCTCCCGTGGTGCATTGTTCCCCAGATCCCAGTAATGGCCATTGCTCTCCAGATCCCCAAAAGTATTTGCCAAAGTTTCCCAAAAGCATTTTGTCCATGTTCCCTAGATCCCTAAAAGTATTTACATTGTTCCATAGATCCTCTAAAGTGTTAAACACAGTTCCCTAAAGGTACACATATTGTTCGCTTAATAACCCTTATATAAATGAAAAACACATACTGTATTCTTCTCTGGACTGCTTTTACCTTTTACACGCCATAATAAAAGCATATGCGTTCTGCGGGTTTTTCTAAGCCATTTTTTTTGTATATAGCCCCAGTAACAGGTACAATTATAACGTTCAGATTCCTCGTATTTGACACATTTGGCTTCTTTTTTAACATTTTCCACAAACAAATGATGATTAAACAAGAGGCCCATGACCTTCAAACGCTCTCCTGAAAATCTGAACAGCTATACCTTGGAAAGGTATCATAACGTTTTATATGTTTGTCATTATTTGACGGGTTAGTGGTTCTTAATCATTGAACAATACACATTTTTGTCAGTGTAAATACATTTTATTTTTAATATTTCTCAAATGTGAATTAGTTTTGTAACAAGAGTATTATTCCTGTAAAGTTTCATGAGTAGCCGCTATAAACTTCTTTCTTAAACATATATTTTTAGCTTTGGTGGCCATCTTGGATTTCACATCGAGCTGAATTTCACGTTTTCATGAAAATCCATTTAATAGTTTCAGAAGAGTAATCTCCACGAAAAAAATATCTTATGGACGGACGGACAGACACACCACAGCATAATCTGATCAGTAGATCTAAAATGGACACACATAGACACAACATATTAATGTTCATCGCCGTGCAAACGCTTTCAGTTGAACAGGAAAGTTGATATTCTCTGAAGTTAGAGCGCCCTGTTGAGCGATGGGCGCTACTAAAAACCGTCGTAAAAGGTGATACTGAAAGCCGTCCAAAGCAGTCAGCGGTGATCAGCAATCCAGATGTCATGTTTTAAAAGTAAATCATATCAATTATACGTAACATTTCGGTACTTTTTTCATTTTTTCTTTTAGGACACTGTTCCCCAGATCCCTAAAAGCAGGCTTTTGATCCCTGGATCCCTTTAAGTAATGTTCCCGAGATCCCTAAAAATAATTGGTCATGTTCCCCAAATCCCCCAACCCCTGAAAGGTCCTCAGACATGCACTAAAACGATACACGGGACCGCTTCATCCGACAGACGAGGCTAAGGAAAAGTGTCTTGCCCAAGAACACACCGACGAAACTCAGTGGCACCACGGAGGATTGATCCCGGGGCCTCCGATTACAAATCTGCCGCGCTACCGACTGCGCCACGCCAAACCTCTGAATGTGACATTAAAATAGCATTTACAACATCTCGTACACTGCTTCGCAGCATTTCTGTGCCGTTGCCTTCCGGATAACAAAATGTCAAGAGAAGCGCCGATGGGATCCCATTACGTGGTCCGAGTATTAACTTTCATACCCCATCCGACCCCTTCTCCAAGAAGCGAAAACGAGGGTGGCTTGGGTATGAAATAAAACCTTAATTTCGGCTTAAAAAGTTTGCATATTGTAAAATTAAAACATTTAATAGGTAATTTTAAACAGGTTATCGCATTTTTTCAGTAAAAAGTTTTTAAACGTGCTTTATTGTCGAAATATCCGTTATAAAGTCCTGCTAATATAAGCGGCGAAGAATGACAGAATTGACCGAATGTTCACTGGGTTTTGTGTTTGTATGTCAGATGGGAAAACATTAAACAGTAAGTCTATGCAAAATTCAATAGTGGTCTATGACCTGCCATATCATTATATCGTTATTTCCTCCAAACAACATCAAGCGGTTTGTTTATTTATTTCATTTCGTAACCTGGTATCTAATCAGAGTGTTAAAGCCGTTGTATGTTGTTTAATTTTACAGTGTTATTATCTTTGCACGTGTTGATTAAAATGTTTTATTTTCACTATGAAAAAAAAAAATCCTGCAATTATTTGCTAATTTAAAACGAGGAACCTGCAAGCATTTTCGGATTGGGCGATATATACCTTGTTTTTTCTCTTGTAGAGAGCGTTTGATTGTTTATGACCCATATACCAGGGAATAACAGAACGTTTCGTGGAAACCGGATACACATGGTAAACCGATTGGTTAAATTTGCAACGCGGATGCGAGTAGATGCGAGAAATGCTGATCCAATAGCATGGCACGCGGGACGTAGTTAGCTACGATCAATTAGTGTTTACTACCGGAGTACTTACTATATATATAGTGAGCGCTTGTTCATTTGATAGATATTAATGTGTAACTGCAGAAGATAAAGATATACAAACTAGAGTACGCAAAGAAAACTACGGAAACTTTAGGTAAGTCTGATAAATTTGCTACATGTGTTTTTAATTTCGACTTAATTTTTCTGCGTTCGTTTGGTACCGTTTGTTTAGCTCGGTAACACATGTTCCTGTTTATAGAAATTAAATGTTCTATCATATATACTGTTCAAAATAGTTTAAGGACCACAAAATAGAACATTACTAATTACTTAATATTTACATATTATGGATTTCATATTCATATAAAAAGTTAATACATGTGTGTAATGTAACAATTGTAAAACTAAACATTGCAAAAGACAGTAAATTAATCACTTACATTACTTTAAAAATTGACCAAAATCTAAACATGGTCCTTAAATTATTTTGAGGCGTATAAAATACATTCGGAATAAAATATGATACAAACGAATATGAAAGATAAAATAAATATGTGATACTATACACAATTCAATTCAATTTGTTGTTGTTGTTTTTTTTCCAGATTAAAGAACAGTGTTCTCGTCGACATGAATGTGCCAACCATTGCTTTCCTTGTTCTCTGTGTAGCTGTCTCCTGTCATGAGACGCATGCGCAAAACATATTTCGGCAAGGATATAATTATGCACGAGATGCTGCAGGTGGAGCAAGGGATATGTTCAGGGCATACCGGTTAGTAATAATTGAGAAAACATACATTTTTAATGCGAAACAATGTCTGTCTGATACTTTTATTTAATAGTGTTGTTAGTTTAGTGTATTATATAGTGTATATATATACGAGGTGCCTTCAGACAATTGTTCAAGTTGTTTAAAGTACATTTAAATACATTTATGAAGTATAAACAACGCTTTCAAGACAGCATTCCATGTCAGTCCACAGTAAAGCATATCAAAAAAATAAAACAATGGACATTTAAATGAAAGGTGAGCAAACTTAATATGCCTGGGCGTATGCACGTTTCAATTATTGGGGTAGTGGGGGGAGCGGGGGGGAGGGCGCCCTCCGCGCCCCCCTGCACCCCACTCCCACTCCGGCTCCTACGCCTATGATATGTCGGACACCTTTTTTTAACCTCTTTTCGACTATACTTGCCGCTAGTCTGATATACGTAAGTCTCACTGCATTAAATACAGTGGTGTTCAACTAATAACGTAACGCTTTCATTTTGCACTTGCAAGTTGAATTACATAGCTTGACATTCTCCGCGAATGTGTTTATTGTTTATGATGGCGCTAAGGTTTAAAAAGTAGTAGCCATTTTTTCAAAATTGTGAAAATATACTCAAATTTAATAAAATATCCAACAAAATGGAAAAACCTATTACTTTTTAAGATCATTTTTGAAGATTTATTAGCCATTGGCTATTTTGGCTACTGCTAGCACTAATATAGATTTTAATGTCAAGTCTAATGATTCCTTCGATATAAAACATTTTGACATCCAATTTTGCTGCATCCATATTTTTGGGGGAAAAAAAAGAAACAAGAAGGTAGAGAATGATGTTTTGAATCCATCTGCATTAAAAGCCAAAATTAACATCAGATTCGACTTCAAAAATGATTAAACTGATGAAAACGTCTAATTCGAAACATCAGCTGCGGGCATTTTTATGATTTCCTCTTCTATAAACTTAAGTTTCATTACCTTCCTATAAGAATTGAATTGAATGTTGTTTAAAGGGAGTACATCAGGCTTTTGAAAGTGGTCTAGGGGTCTGACTTAAAATTAACAAATAATGATATTTCCTATTTTAAAGCGCCTAAACATAATAAATGATCCTAAAAATGACCCCTTAGTTACAAGGAAATTCATTCTATACAGTAATAAGTGCTATCCTAGGTTACGCACCAGGGTTAATTTCAGCATTTTACGCCCGATTCCGTCCTAGCTATGTAGTGTATTCGAAGTTTAAATCTTAACAATATGGTTCGAACAACATATTTTGATTGATATAAGTGTTTCATCAAGAAATGGAACATTTTAATAATTTAAGATTTTCTAGAAAAATACTGATGTACTCCCTTTAACGGCTCATCGACACAGTATAGTTTATTTAGAGCCGCCCCAACGAGAGGGGAAGGATACATAGGAATCTGGGAACCGTGACCTAATCTTATTATCGAATAGTTTCCTATGGTTCTTTAACGTGCTCGGAGGATAGACCGATACACGGGACCGCCCGGTTTACGTCCGCATACGACGGACGAGGCTGTCCGCATACGACGGACGAGGCTAAGGGAAAGGACACGCCGACGGAACTCAGTGACATCATGGAGGATTGAACTCGGGGCCTCCGGTTACAAACTTTATAAGAAAAGAAAGAAAAACATATATAGCTTAAGATTTAGGGGCAAATAATGATGAAACAAATATAAATTTTGAACTTTTATATAGTATATGATAATACAGCAACAATAACTATTCATCCTTTTGTCTTATAAAATATGAATAAAATGCTTATTTTGGTTAATTTATAAAATCGGGAAAACACGAACAAACTTTCCTAATATCTGTCGATTTCTTAATATTACGGTATAATTCAATTCACTTTCTTTTCAACGTGAATATTTGTTTTGTATCAAAATGAAACATGCGATCATATTTTAATTGCAAACACAGTTTTAAACAAACATGATATAGATTTAGTGAAACTATAATAGACACATATAGGTTTAAAATTGGAAAATAAAATGCAACTAATTCAAAGTGTGATTCAAAGTGAACCGCGTGAAATTAGAAATTAGTTTTAAATGCATACGTTCTAAACGACCGTTTCACATAATGAAATCATGGATTTATTTTTATGATAATCACCGCCTCTGAAAAAAATAATCTTAAACAAAACGGTTACATTATAAGTGGCAGTGGGGACACACGACCACCTTGATTTTTGTTTCAAACTCGCCGTGTCTCGTTGATTTTACTACATAACTTCCTTATTTGAAAATCTGTATCAATAATTATTTGAATCGTTCGAAGTAAACGTTACTAATTGTTCATTATATTGGATCAATAATATATGTAAACCTACAGAATGATAACGGGACGTATCTGGTTACCAGTCCCTAGGACGTATCTGGTCACCAGTCGCTAGTATTGACGTGTTGACTATGACTCATTCGAATGACTAATCAAGTGGGAAATACGCAGTCTTGAGTATGATATAATAGGATTATTACTAGAGTAACGTGTTCTGGAAGTTTGTTGGTGTTTATTGGTCTTACCTACTTATTTTGTTTGTATGACGTAATGTCGTCTTGATGTTCTCGCGCATAGTGACGTAAAACTTGCTTGAATCATTGGAAAAACCGCTGTTCTATTTTTAGTAAGATAGTGATATTAATTCTATTTTAGTAGCATAGGGATAACCTGTAGTGTGATCCAGGTTGTTGTATTCCATTGTTAGAAAATGAAGGTACTATGTATAGATTATTGATAGGTATATAATAAATATCATCACTGTGAAAATAAATGACTTTCGAGTTATTTGCGATGTATAGGATAGAGGCTATGAAGAGAAATCTTCACCATTAAGAAACCAAAAGGGAGGGAGCGCAGCGACCAACCTCGGTGTTTGCCATACAATTCCGACTTAGTATTTGCCATATATTTTATCGATAGTCTCTATATAGATCACTCTCTTCACCGCGTAGACTGCTTGTAGTAAAGTCTTCATGAATATTTGAAAATCTGAGATAAATGATTGGTTGAAAAAGTAGGGTAAACTCTAAGCCCCTGTTAAATTTAGCTGCGTGTGTGTATTTAAAGTGACACACGGACATCTTTACTTGTTAGATTAAAAAATACATTATGTGCCATACAATCTACAGACCGAAAAACCAGAAACAATAGCATACATATATCAAATTCATGCTGTTGTTTTTGTAGCGACATGAGACGTGCTAACACAATCGGAGCGGACAAGTATTTTCACGCAAGAGGAAATTACGAAGCGGCGCGACGCGGAACTGGTGGTCGACATGCTGCAGCTGTCATAAGGTATAGAAAACCTGATAACACAAAATTAAAATATCGACCACCCGATAACACAATCTAAATATAGAACATCCGATAACACAATCTCAATAACATAACACACACGGTAAATATCGACCAGGCGATATCACGCACTTTACATAAACATAACACACACGGTAAATATCGACCAGGCGATATCACGCACTTTACATAAACTGATAACACAACCAAAATATCGGACAATGACACACATTGTAATTATAGAAACCCGATATTTAAACACAATGTAAATATAAAACCTCTAAATACGGAACACCCAATATCATAAACTCTAAATGCAGATCACCCAATAATATAAACTCTAAATGCAGAACACCCGATAACACACAATCTAAATATAGAACATCCGAAAACACATAATCTACATAGCAGAATATTAAGCAATCTCAAATAACGTTAGATAATCTGAATATTTTGTTATACATATGGAGGGATGTGTTGTACCTGATCAATGCATAGCCGCTGTGGCGTCTCGAACCAGGAACCTTTCGGTCATGAGACCAGCAGGCTACCTCAGCAATACATACAAACTCGGTTAAAGTTATGGTTCACGCCACAGGTTCGTGGAACTTTCAGTATCTATCTCAAAGCTAAGATCTATTGTTCGGGGCGTTTGTTTAAGCCAAATCTAGATTTCTTGAAAACTCGTCGGCGTCTCGTTAGTTTTCACATAACTTGCGCTTTGAAAATCACTAATTTTAATTATTAGAACAGTTCTAAGCCAACTGTGTCATGTATGTTACTAACTGTTGACATGTTGCACCAATATTAAACTTACGATAGAATAACGCAGGACAATTGAAAACTCACGACTTTATTTAATTATATGCAAGCAGGTTTCAAGTTAAATGATACTGGAATAATATATCGAGATGCTAATCATTTCGTGGTTCTTCCCGGGGGCTCAAATGGTAGAGGGACTATAAACCTTAGACACGTGGTCCAGTCTTTCTTCCATTAAGCGACGGGAAAGCTTATATTACATTGCCGTACTTGTAAGTGAGAAAGTGTCGATACTGATGGCTGGAGGAATACAGTACTGGTCTTACACAGAAATAAATGGGTGGTCTGCCTCCACCGCAAAATTAAAGTACCGAAGGTACTGAGAGCATGGTGAACTATGATTTGTGCATCCATGTAATGGAAGGTTTCTTTCCAATCACGCATGACATGGATGGACTGAAAATGTGTCAGCTCTTCTTAATAACAATACATCATTGCATGTAATAATACATCAATGCATTGTTTAATGTATCTGGAACTAAGGCGATTAAAACAAGATAAGGTAAGGTATATACAGGAATAAAGAAGGGAACAAAAGGAATGATTGGTTATAATGAAAATTAATCTTCGAAACGCTTCATCATCTTCACAGATGTTAAAGTGTATCAAAAAACATCACCAGTCATCATCTGAGTCATTAGAAATGAATATAGCGTCAAAAAGGTCAAGACAGCTAATTTTGCCAATTCAAGGGTAGGTAATTCATAGACCCTTTGACCAACATAGCTGAATTAAAATAGGAAACAACCTTGCATTGATATCGACCTACTATGCAAGTATGATTAAAATCAAATGAACACGAGTGTAGTCAGTAGTCAGAGTGTAGCTGAAAGACAGCCATATCCCCCGCTACACAAAGATTTATAATATACAAATTTAAACGTGGAATGTCACTGTAAAATGACAAATTCCGTATTCCAAAAAGTGTGACCTTCAACTAAAAGAACATATGTTTTAAATACAACTTGTAGTAGAGACATACAGACTACACATATACAAAACATAACTTATAAATCTTTGTGCTCATTTGATTTTAATCTCACAACTCGGAGTATCCCTGGTCTCGGGATACCGTTGTAGTTCATTCTCACAACTCGGAGTACCACTCTTCTCGGGATACCGTTATGATTTAATCTCACAACTCGGAGTGAACATGATGTTCATACACACTTATTTCGTTGTTATATTGTTCAACCATGTATGCGAACGCTACTGAGAATTTCACGATTCATATCACTAATTGTAATTTTTACGTGGATTTTTTTTAAGTCGGCAGATCGTTTGTTGACAATAATCACCAAAGTCACGGTAAATTTCGTTTACTACCTTAGGCCTAAACAAAAAGGTATTTTGTTTCCTGTCACCCAACCGAATCGCCGTTTTTACCCTCGACACAACAACTTTTACCCCTTCATTTTTTTGTTTCTTTGTTGTGTTGAGGCCTTAACAGAATATAATTCAATCAGTTTTGCATGTAATTTGAAAATTGTAATAAAAGGTAACACATTTGTGTTTAGATCTACTCTTGTTTGTGTAATGTATATCTCTCAATGCTACAGTCATACTTTCGAGTCCCGCTTGTTGCGCGTTTGCACATTGAATAATGTTTGACAGCTACTCACTAATGCGCGGCAGGACTGTGGTTCTACGAGTTTGTTTCAAAACAGATGAGGTCTACCTCTACCTCTACCAAATTGACGCATAGATTTAAAGTCGTAAAAATCTTTTAAAAAATCTCCCCACTCTCCACACACACACACACACACAATTTGTTTTCCGACTTAAGTCTAAAAGGGAGTACATCAGGCCTTTTATGGGGTCTATAGGTGTCCGATTTAAAATTGACAACTATTAATATTTTATTCTACATGACCAAAACATAATGAGCCTATAAAATATTTGCAAAGAAATTCATTCTGCACAGTAATACGTGCTATCCTAGGTGACGCACCAGGGTTAATTTTAGCATATTACGTGCGAGTTCACCCTAACTATATGGTGTTCTGAAACTTTAGACATTAACAAAATGGTTCTAGCTTCACATTTTGATTGATAGTGTTTTCTATCGTGAACTGGAACAATTTTATAATTTAAGCCGTTTCTAGAAAAATTCTGATGTACCCCATGAATTAAACAAACTTGTTTGCATAAAAAAAATATAATTAGAATAAAAAAAATTGGGTTCTGCTCAGATTCGAACCCATCCCGCTCGCTTTATAATCCATAATTGTATGGCACTGCCGCTCTCCCGACTGAGCTAATAATCCTTTACTAATTTTGATGATCTATAAGGTATTTATTCTAAAACCGCAGTGTCCGAATTGACCCGGTCTATCCCCAGTCAGATCTTGTTGATGGCCGACACGATCGGCACACGTATTCGGGATTATTTTATTACCGAAACAGTTATTTTAACTTCATAGCAAAGGAGGTGAAAACTTCAGAATATTACACAGCGTACTTCAAAATAAGCTGAAATCTTATTCCGGAGAATAGGCAGCAACAACTTTTTACAAAGGATAGTAGCTTATGCGATAACCATTACTGACCAAACCTATTAAATATTATATGAAGACTATAAAGGCCATGTATATTTCTTAAATATATAAATCCAAGAAAGATGGAAGATATGCGTTTGATGGTGTTGCAACAAGAGAAATAAATTATAAAATTAACTGGTTACAAATCTCAATCACTATCCTAGGAGAACAATACAGCGTATGAATATATTTTACGCAAAATCACGTGTTGATCATGTGATGATGATGATTGATCTATTTATAGAACGCACAGCTAAACGATGAAACAATAGATGAAATAGCTATATAAATAATATATAACTTAAACAATGTATCGAGGAAATTATTTGAAATTTCTGAATGACATTACCTTATTTGTATCCGCACTAGAAAAGGAGAAACACCTGTTAAAATATGGGTCTTCTTTTTCAGGCAATGCGTCGATTCATTAGTGAGGCTGTAGTTAGGATTCGTGAAAAAACCCGGTAACTACAGCTTGGTGAACAAGTTCGCCATGCTAAAAACGACATATATGGCCTAACATGACGTAAAAAACATTCAACAAATCAACATTGCCATGTGTCTCTTTAATGCGAACATTGGCTATAACGGTTTTCACTGTTCGGAAAACAAACATTTTGTCCAAAGTATGTTTCTGTCTGTCAAAGACGTTACCCTTTGACACATTATGTGCCGGTTTGTGGATTTCATAGACATACGCAAATACTAATGATGTTTTCCTTTATTTCAGTAACGCACGTGAACTGTTCCAAGGTGGGTCTGGAAGAGGTCATCAGGATTCAGCAGCCGACCAAGTGGCCAACAGATGGGGCAGAAATGGGGGTGATCCAAACCGATATCGTCCCAATGGCCTGGATCGTCAATATTAAATATATCGAAATCGTCAATTCTGAATGATTTTGTTGTAACACATTTCTAAAACACACTATTTTTCTATTGTTAAGTGTTTCCTGTGGATGTCTACTCATGAGAGGTTTTCTGTCTGTTCGAGAATAATCGTCTATCATCGTCATTTATCTCAGGGTGGGAAACCACGTGACCTTTTGATCGGTTTCATGGCACACAATGTAAACAAAACGGATTTTCTTCATAACTTTCTTAATATGTAAAGAATTTAGTTCAAATAAAGAGCACATACCATGTCAATGTCATCTCTTGCCACTGCCTCAAAAGGCACTTTGGTTCATTCAATACTTTTTGAGATTAGCCCTCCCAAAATGTACGCGGTCGTAGATTTCTTCCGTTTCCAAAACTTTGGGAGGGCTAATCTCAGGAAGTAATTAATGCATTGATTAACTTTTTGCGGCGGATGAACAAGCACACTTTGGAGGGGTATGTGCACTTAAGTTGATTCAAATTCGATAAATATTAAGAAAGTTATGAAGCGAACATCTACCCGAACCGACCGTTTTATTTACACTTTTAAGCCGTGAAACCGATCAAAAAGTCATGTGGTATCTGCATCTGTCACATCTTCCGGTTCTATGATAATGAGTGTATACAGTTTAAATTGCATCTTTCAATAGATTATATGATAATAGTCCACGAGAGTTCAGACGCATGGCACCAATGGCCCACAGTCTTATATAACAATATAGTTATATATCAAATAATCTATCAAAAAAAAAAATAAAAAAATAGTCAAGTTAGTAATTGCATGTATTTTAAAGTAAACGTGGTTATATATGTATATGTAAACGTATATATTACTCAGTACATTTAAACGTGCAACAGTTTTGATTTTCGATTATAAGTCCGCTGTTTTTTTCGTTCAAATCAAGATTGTTTTTATGTTAGTACGCAAGCCTCTTTATCCCAAAGGATAACAAATGGCGATAAACAGTTGCATAGGATTTGATCTAATTCTTTCAGTCAAAACCCGTTTTGCACGAGGATCTTTAACATCTCCAGAGATTCAAAAAATATCAAGTGTTGCGTTTTAAAATGTACTGAGTGTATAATTCATCGCGGTGAATTATACATTTGTTTTTCACTAGAATACCACTGTAATTCATCTATATAAATGTAATAACATGTACAGTCGATAACTTCAAATTAAACACCATTTACTAAAATAGTGACAGATTTATTTGTATTTTAATTTTGTTTTAAGTGATCGTATATTGCATAAGTAAAGAAACGCAGCAGCAACCGTTAGAGCATAAAGACAGCACCTCAATGTCCTATTGACTGCAAAGATCGTAGTGACTAGAGTAATCAGTAAAACATAACACCTCGGACTAATTGCAACAGAAAATGCTTTCCTATTTTCTAAAACTATATATAAATAGTTGATCAAAAACAAAAATTAGCCAAAATTCCTTTAGTATAACTACATTTAAGCGTCCTTCGAAATTCGGATAAATTGTGCTATCCTGTTACTAGTTCATTACAAAGTGCTTATTTCGTACTCGGCCCATATACATTCGCAAATTGTACATAACATGATCATAGTTTATATCTACATTGCCTTTCCTGTCTTGACGATTTTATGACGTCTTCTGAGGTAGAAGTTATATTAAGAAAAACTATATTTTGTACCAAAGTAAGAAGTTTTATTGAAGAATCGCGTTTCGTCCCCAGTTTCGTACCTTGTTTCGCAACAATGTCGCTCATATTTAAATGCCGGTGTACTTTGCATAATTCATCAATATAATTAATCTTATATCATGCCTTTCTGATATATCATTTAAATGAGATCAGATGTTTTATTTTCTATGACTCACTTAAGGGTCTAGGGGCGATCTGAAAGCGTAATGGTGCCAAAACAAATACAAGAGAAAACCCTCAAAATGTGTTCAGTTTCATATGGAATGTGAATGTGCATTAACAAAATGCATATTGTGTTCTGTTTGAGAATTATTATTTATGATTTTTTTAGCTGGTAAACACGACAACTTAGTGTATTTTTGTTGGTAACGCATCAATGTTAATTCATATGGGGTTCATGTTGATAGCATTTGTACAAACTATTAAATAAACGTGTAGTTAGATAATAAATAAACATAATTAATTCATGCACCCAAAACAAGATGAGTCATCGAATTTTCCCGACCAAACTATTTAATTAACAATATTTAAATCGATTATTTTGCGGGGCCTAGCTTAATGCATATGTTCAATGCATATGCAAAAATGAAAACACATTAAGACGTTATTTGGATTGACACCCATTAATCTTCCAGATCGCCTCCAGTCCCTTTAATCTTAGAATAATATCAGAAACGGCGCTTTAACTGATGTTAATAATAATGAATATATTTGAATATTGTTTAACGCTCGTCAGCACAATATAGGTTATTTAGAGCTCTACTAACCAGAGATAGGGAACGGATACATCGGAGTCCGGGAATCTGGCTACTAATACCACAGACATATTAATAATATATTTGTTATTAGGTCTGTGCTAATACTAACCATTATACTAGTAATCCTGATGGTTTTGTAAACGTGCTCAGAGGATAGGGGGCTGGCGTGGCGCAGTCGGTAGCGCGGCGGATTTGTAACCGGAGGCCCCGGGTTCAATCCTCCGTGGTGCCACTGAGTTCCGTCGGTGTGTTCTTGGGCAAGACACTTTACCTTAGCCTCGTCCGTCGGATGGGGACGTAAACCGGGCGGTCCCGTGTATCGGTCTATCTTCCGAGCACGTTAAAGAACCATAGGAATCTATTCGATAATAAGAGTAGGGCAGGTTCCCGGATTCCTATGTATCCTTCCCCTCTCTCTGGGGCGGCTCAAAATAACCTATACTGTGTTGATGAGCCGTTAAACAACATTCAATTCAATTCAATTCAATGCTCAGATGATAGACTCCGACATACGAGACCGCCCGGTTTACGTCCATGCCCGATGGCCGAGGCTAAGAAAAGTGTCTTGCACAATAACATCCTAAAGAAAATAAGTGGCGCCGGTGAGGCTGCTAGAACCTCCAGTTTAATCCACCATGCAGTCCACTGGAACACGCCCATATAAACATATAATGAACACAGTCTTGACAGCAGTCGGGAAAATGTCAACTTCGAATTAAAGGTTGTGAGGGGATACATGTTGCCAGCAAGAAGTACTTGCGCAACCAAGAAAAAAAACAGCCTCAGATCTCAGAGTTCATTTTTGTGTGTGTCTGAGTCCATATCTAAGATCTGAGTCTAATTATCAAACATATTGATGAATGTAAGTCCTCTGGTATCGATATTGCGATCACTAGACACGCATTTAGTTATTAAAGGGACAAATGGCAATCTTGTTGTCGAAAACTCGCGAAGCCCCGTTAATTTTTCTAAATTATTTCAATCATTAATACTCATTACAAGAGTAGTATAAACCAAATCGTTTTTGTATATGACTGATTTTTGATAATACTGCACCAATGCACCAATAAAATATTTCAACATTTGGAAAAATAACGAAGAAAATTGAAAACTCAACATTTTATTTGTTTATATGCAAGGAGGTTTATATGCAAGGAGGTTTAAAGTCAAGATGTTACTTACTAAATAGATAGAGAATCTACTATTGATGCTTGAAAAAAAGATTGCCGTGTGTCCCTTTAAACTTTCGCGGTTTACGACATACTCGAATGACTGACCGAGTGGGAAATACGCAATCTTGAGTATAACATATATATATCTTCACGGGGTAAAACAACATGATCCTCGAGTTATTTACAACGCCCTGTTAATTGAAGTTGCACACCGGAATATACTGACGACTATAAAAAAATCCCGCAGAACCTAGGTATTTTGCGATATTTTTTCTCAATTATTTTTCATTCAAATTAAAAACGTTTTTCCGGTTTAAGTTGTTTACCATGCCTCTGGCCAGTGATATACGCATTTTCAAAATTACGAAATGAATTGTGTCTCATTTATTATTATGACCTCTGCACGATGTTAACACTGACCCCAGTGTCATTTACGATATCATTTCTCTGTCAATTTAGTCTCAAGTTTAATAAAAATTTCGGCTTTTGAAGTAACACAAATGTATCTTTCCAAAGGTATATGAACTATACTATTACGAGGCATTGTTTAACACCAGTTTTTTTTATTGAGTATATTATTGGTGAATGACATATACGTGATATATGTGAACCACAGACATATTAATAATTTGTTATTAGGTCTGTGTGTGAACACACGTCTTTTGAGTATCAGCTTCATTTAAGAACTTTATATATGTTTTAAATGCCAGGATATAGTATAAAAACCCTAAATGGCTCTAGAGAAACTTGTGCGAGTATTTCTGGATTTCTGGCATGCTTGGCATTTCTTAACCATGGTAACAGCAGCAAAATTTCTAAGGTAACCCAGTCGTATCAAGCTGTTATATGAACATTGTTTAACAGTCAAAGGAAAAGAAAAAAATTGGACACGTCCTTTTAGGCAAATAAAGCTTCAGTGCATGAAACTTCACACAACACCGAGATGTACAATTTACACATGTTAAGATAATTGTTGTACAGTGTAATATTTTCTAAGTAAATTAAGGGCCATAATTCTATTCCAAAATTGCAAAACAATTTGATGTAACATTAAAATTATTAAAATGTATTGATATTTTATATGCATAAAGCTTCACCCAAAATGTGGAATAAATTTCCACAAATCCTTATTAATCAACCTGAACTCCACCAAAATATGCATTTTCGTAGAAAATCAAGTGCCATAACTCAAGAAAAGGCAAAACTCCACCTAGATCCTAAGGACGTGACGTCTTATTGAGAAGTTATCAAAACGTGCACCTAAGCTTTAACCGAAATTTGCATTTTTCTTAAGTAACTCAAGGGTCATAAATCTATTCAGGAAAGGAGAAAATTGGCCTTGATCCTAACAAAGGGATATCTTAATTAAGATATAAAACGTTTCACAGCAAAACTGGTTTAAATCTAAAACAATTTAGATACGTTATCAACAACTTGCACGCTATGGACGTTTTGTATACCCTCGAAATCCAAACGTGTCGGAAATAGCAAGTTCACCTCTCAACCCAAATAATACCTGCTAAAGCGGTGTCCTACGTTAAAGCGTGGGGTTGGGCTTGATGATCCCAACGGACCAGTAAGTAATAATAATACTGATTTTACTATTAACAGTCGCCACGCAGCGCTAACAAACCATAAGCAGATTGCGATTTAAAACGCCGTGTTTTTTTTCACGTTACCAAGGGCTTGATATATTCGTTATTTATTGAAGTTGGGTTGTTTTATTAGGTTTGCCTGTGTAAGCTATTATTTGAGAATCAAAACAAAACACACGTCAGTGATAACAAAACGAGTTTCAATTGATAATTTGATTTATTGAAATAAAATAACACAGAGCATGTTACAAATCATCTGCACTGTTACTGCTTGATAGAAATATGGAATGAATATTGATTTCAGATACCTGATGGAGTACACTATGGCAAGAATATGAGATTGGGTTTTGTTTGGGATTATTTCTACTCCTTTGGGTAAAATAGTTGAGTAGATCTATATGGAAGCTTCACTAGGTATACATAATACAGAGATTGGTTAGACATGAGGTAGTAGGAGTATGTGTGACATTATTCATGATACAAAAGGCCAACTAATGGCATTTGACAACGAACTAAATCAATAAGATAATCAGTTTGTTGCATGACCTTGTAAGCTTAAAATGAGACCAGTCAGTGCTTGACTCCTTGATTTTGTTTTTCAATATAAAGGTGACGTCATATTTGGAATGTTTGACTACTTGATTGTGGTTTTCCTGTCAAAAGATGACGTCATATTTGGGATATACTTGGTTCATTGACAGTCATTGGTTTGGTCTGATGATTAACTAACCTGTACATTTATACTGACATCAGTCACTTCTTTGGTGTAGAAGTGTTAATATATATATGTGAATTCTAGTTAATATCTCACAACAACAGCCAAATTAATGTTATAACGTATGTACACCGTTTCTAAACCTACTGACGACGAGGTACATGTATATAATTATACAACTGACATATTTTTAGAATCAAAACTCTTGTCGTTTTTGGGTTTACTGTGTTATAGAAGATATCATGCTAGTGCCTGATCCTATCCAGCTTATCAGGTGAGGCTGAGAAAAAATGAAGTTCGAGGCTGTGCCGAACCTGACGTCATCAAATATATCCTGACGTCATCATAAAAGGTGCTGACGTCATCAAAAGAAGTGCATCTGACGGGATCGGAAAGTAACTGCCGAGATAAGGTTTAATCTCAGGCACCTTGATTCTCGGCAGAATTGTGCATATCGACATGATAAATGTGAAAACTGCATTTCCTGTAGAAACAATATAAAAGGTTTTAACCAGCCAGACCAAACCCCAAAACTGGAGCGTCGAATTAAGAGTTAACAACTCATAATTCATTTTACGCATTTTCAATCACGGGTATTTAAAGAACCCGGGAATTAAACTACACTTTTAAATCAGCACAGTCGCATACATTATTTTATGACCTGAACACCTCGACAGAGTTTTGATAAACGATATTCTAGTGTAGTTTTGGCGTTATTTGGCGAGTTAGTGCCTTTAAGAAAACAATACATTACCAACCACGTTGGTAAGGTCTCACATCAACATAATATCTTGCGGTTCTTGAGAAGCAATACGGTGGCCTACATTACGTGGTCCCGCCTTAATTCCATTAAGCGATGGGAAAGCTTATATTAGCAGGATTTTATAACGACAATAAAACATATTTAAAAACATGTTTTACGCAAAAATGCGATAACCTGCTTAAAATTACCTATTAAATGTTTCATTTTTTACAATATTCAAACTTTTTAAGCCTTAATTAAAGTTTTATTTCATACCTCAGTCAACCCCCTTTTCGCTTCTTGGAGAAGGGGTTGGATGGGGTGTGTAGTTAATACTCGGACCACGTAAAGAAAAGCAAAGCAGAAGTAATCAAGAACGGTGTTATGAGAATTATTTTTCTGAAATTTCACTCGATGGTGATTCTTAAAAGCAAGTTTGAGGTCGATGTTCATGCTTACATCTTAAAATCAATATTCACCCAAACACGAATGTCTAGTGTTTAATATCTTTACTCATTTTATTATTCTTATTTTATAAATATTTGGAGATGTTGTTATTGTAGTGTATTTCTTTAAAATTTAACTTTTATCAGTCATTAAAGTGGATTTACTGACATAATAAGATATGTGACGCTAATTAAGGACAAAACGTAGGAAACAAATAATTTGGGTTATTTGAAATCCTATAGCTCTGTTGTGCAAACAAGGTTTTGCTTAATAAGGTCCATTGTCATACTCTTTTTTTTTCAGTGGTATTGTGTAAACAGTGTAATTTTGTACGAACTGTGCAACTCTTGTGGCAGATTCGTTGTTGTATGGATATGAAAGAGATTGGGTCTTTTACCATATATTCAGGCACAAGTCATCGGAGTCTTAACACTTCTCGGCATCGGGGTGATATAGTGATCACTGACAACCATTTCCTTCCTACTATGGCTAATAATAGATATCCTAAAGAACTAATCCAACTTCAACTCAACACAGCTAATAGTTCTGATACAGTCGCTTTATTTCTCGATATACAGCTCTCTAATGGAAATGGAGAAATAATAAATAACATCTATGACAAGGGAGATAATTTAAAGTGTGACATTTTGTTTAACCTTACTTAGCCGGGGATGTTCCCCGAGCTTGAAGCGCAGTTGAAACCTTTACTACAAACTGTTTAAATACCGTTGCAAAATGTTACTTTTAACACATACGAGTCAAAAAAAATTAAGAACTCGTCTGCGACAAGGACTATCATAACCTGATCTATGTTGACGTGATGTACAGTACAAACTTTGCAAGATCCTTGGTCATTATCACGTCTTTCAAACTCTTTTGCACTTGGTAGAAATAAGTATAAAACTCGAACAAGAAATGCAGATTTCACAGAACACAGTAAACCCAAACACACGCAAAAAGACAATCATCAATGGCAATGTTGATAAGGAATAAAGGCATATGACGTCACAAACACAAAACGGGTTGACAATAGGGCTACCGCCTTTGAACGATCAGTGGCAAAAACAGGCCGCAGGTGGGTTTAAACCAGGTTCTAGGGTGCAACAAAGTAGATAGATAATGACAGTTCCGAACCAGTCTTAAAGAAATGATAAATTTATCGATGACGTCGTTTTTCCATCGTCGTTACGTAACGTCATCACCGTTTTAAAAAATGAGTTTAACTTAAAGGAATAAAGTAAAGTAATAAATACACAATGTTGAATATGAAAAACATGAAAATGAAGGAATTGACCGCCATTGCTAAGCAGCAAGGTTATTTCAAATTGAGAAAGGCAGACTTGATTGCAATATTGGAACAAGAGCGAGCACCAGCAGAACATGTTCCGATTCCTGAAATGAATGTACAAGCAGTACAAGCGCTAGCGGTATTAGCGAATAAGAACATGGAGGAATTCCACGCCTTTGCTAAGCAGCTAGGTTATTCCAAATTGGGACAAGCAGCGCCTCTGCCACCACCTGCAGCGGTATCATCGATTGATGAACCCATTTCTGAAATGAATGTATAAGCATCACCTGCAGAGGTACTCCGACCAGAACTAGTCTCAATGGCGAAAGAACGAGAGTTAATCGGTTATTCAAAAATGCATAAATCAGAGTTGAAAGCCTTGTTGGAATTTGAAGCAAACGACGTTCCAGCGAAACATTAAAAATTAAACTTTTTAAGACATATTCAAAACCAAAGAATAGCGTTACAAGCTAATAATGTAGACACCGCGTAACAGGTATTTCCAAACACGGAATTGTTCATCAACTTGTAAAAGTCTTTCTCAAAGCTGTTGGTAGCTTTTGTCCGCAACTCGGTGTTCAAATCCGTGTACGGTTTCATCCAAGGACTCTCGTCGAATTCAATACCTCGATGGATCTTGGTCATGACGAGTGATGACGAGTCCAAGAAACAGATATTGTTTTAATGCTTCGTTATTATTCAAATTGGGGCCTAGTTTTTCGACGCCGTTGATTAGTAATCTTTCCGGGGCTTGGAGGTAGTCATTGTGGAGAGGGTGAATGTGTTTGTGATAGTCTAAATCCACGTCTAGCATACATGGCTAACTTTTCCAATTCTCAAGTTCGTATTCATTCATCCACTCGAACAACCCCCAGTAGGAAGATTCTTGGACATGGCCCACCCTTTGGTGGAGGAAATGTATTTTTCCTCGTTATTCGGGATACATGGAACTTCACCCTCTGTTATGCCTAGATTCTTGATAAACAAGTGACTATCATACCCAGCCAGATTATGAAAGATCACGGGAATATACAGATATAACTGGGAAATTTGTATAGGAGATTGCATTTGTTGTGGCTGCTCCTCTATATTTACCGGTGAAATGA
This sequence comes from Cyrtodaria siliqua, assembly GCA_037043455.1. NCBI lineage: Eukaryota > Metazoa > Mollusca > Bivalvia > Adapedonta > Hiatellidae > Cyrtodaria > Cyrtodaria siliqua. The sequence goes on along the minus strand of JAWPHD010003055.1, from coordinate 178,197 downwards.
CAGTGATCGCGACATGTATCGTTATTTTCAAAATCTTTCCTACTTATGTGACAATACGTTGCTTTGTAGAATTGTCTATTTTCATTCGCGGAAAGATTCATCTTTACCGGTTCCTTGAAGGTGTCATAAATATGTTTCACCTCCTGCTCTATCATTTTTACAAATGTTTTACTCACATCTTCATCTTCGGATTGCATGGAGTAAACAACAGGCCCACGGTCGTACAGTCCCTCGTAAGCACACTTCACGTAGTAACAAAATCCAGAAGGAGTGTGCTTTTGGTGTTGATTAGTAAAGCTGCCTCCGGATTGGGTTGGACCGTTTCCAACTTTTCAAGAAAAGACTCAAGGTCTGCGTTAATGATAAAGGGACCTTAAACGTACGTTGGATCGCTTTGAATGATAAATGCGGGCTAACCTTCGGGTCTGGGAATATAATCTTCCCCATTTTGTTTTTTTAACAATACTCTTGGTGAGTTGATAATGAAGGAGTTGATACATCGCATGCAAAAGAAGCGTTCTCCGGCATGCTCTGTTGTTTGGGCTGATAAGAATCGGCTCATATTCTTAACCCAGGCGTAATGTTGTTTTTCCTCGTCGTTAAGTAACATCAAAGTAACCGTTGTACCAGTCTGTTTTCTTAATCTAAGAGGGCAGACTACTTTTTCATCATATCCCAACACATTGACTGCTATACTCGCATTACGTTTTTCAAAGACGTTTATGTCTTTGAGATTGACTGGAAATTTAAGGTCTTTCCAGTTTAAATTCTCTGATGATTTTTTGTATTTACTCTGTTTTTCTGCATGTTTCTCTACATGATACAGGGCTGACGTCACAGCCCACTTGAAACACCGATTTCCCTCGTTTCGTACATTAATAATGGCTTTTTTCCTAGCGAGCATTTCGGGAGTGGGGATGTAAGATCCTCCGCTTAGAGGAACGAACTTGTCGATCAAAATATCGAGTGATAGCACATGGCAAAACACCCAATTACTTCCTTCCTTCTGATCTTGACCTATCTTGTTTAAGATTTTTTCGGTCCTGGCGCGATACAAATCCAATATATCTGTAGCTTGGGTTATGACCTGGAATCGTGTTCGAAAATAGGGTGTAGCAAAAGCGGTCTCACCCGTTTTCATATCAATCTTGCTCAACTCAATGTTTTGGATAAGTATGGTCTTAATCCCTCTAGCTATTTTTTCTTTCCAAAATTTGATGATGTTGGGTTTCATTAATTTTAAAAAACTGAAGGGATCATATTTTTCAGGTATATGGTCGATAGTATATGTTCTAAACGTTCCATTCAACGCTGTTTCTTTTTCTTTTATTTCTATTTCAGGAATAGTGGAAACAAATTCATGATAGTGTCTTTGACTGAATTTATCTTGGATTGAAGTAATCTTGCGGCAACGCTTAAGGTTGTGGAATGTAAGCCATACTCCAGTTAGCATACTCGTTTAGCTTTTTCTTTGCTGTTTTCAAAAATGTGGGTGGTGGTTGATAGGGCACGGGTGTTAATACGGGTGCATTCATTTCAGGAACGGGTGCATCCATCAATAACACCGCTACTGGTGCTTGTGCTTGTACCGCTGCTGGTGCTTGTGATTGTACCGCTGCTGGTGCTTATGCTTGTACCGCTGCTGGTGCTTGTGCTTGTACCGCTGCTGGTGCTTGTGATTGTACCGCTGCTGGTGCTTGTGCTTGTACCGCTGCTGGTGCTTGTGCTTGTACCGCTGCTGATGCTTGTGCTTGTACCGCTGCTGGTGCTTGTGCTTGTACCGCTGCTGATGCTTGTGCTTGTACCGCTGCTGGTGCTTGTGCTTGTACCGCTGCTGGTGCTTGTGCTTGTACCGCTGGTGCTGCTTGTACCACTGGTGCTTGCGGTGGTGATTGTACTGGTGCGTGTACTGGTTTCAATAATGCAATCAAGTTTGCCTTTCTCAATTTGGAATAACCTCGTACACCTCGCTGCTTAGCAATGGCGGACAATTCCTTCATACTCGTGTTTTTCATATTTGACATTGTGTATTTATTACTTTACTTTATTCCTTTAAGTTAAAATCATTCTTTTAAAACGGTGATGACGTTACGTCACGACGGTGAAAAACGACGTCATCGATAAATCTGTCATTTCTTTAAGACATGGTCAGAACTGTCATTATCTATCTACTCAACAAACTTCAAACTTACCCTACTATCATCCCAATAAAACAGGACAGTGTAAATAAAAAAAATCTCCGCCATGAACTATTCTCTAACCAACAACGCAGCATTAACAGGCAATGTAAGTAAAACACAAAATGCTCCTGAATATATTAGTACAAAAAACAATAGCCTAGAAATCCACAAAGAAGGTACTGAATGACTTGGCAGAAGCCAAAGCAACAATAGAATAAACCATTGAGGGCACGACAAGAGAAGAATGCAGACAAACATCAAACTTCACCGTTCTTTTGGGCTTTAAGAAGACGTCATCATATGGTCCACAGCCTGTCCGGTCATCGCACATTCAAAGACGAAAGCACAGTGGCGAACTGTAAATTGTTCCCCCTCAAGTATAGGAGTATGTTCCTTTCCATAAATTCATTATGAAGACATAAGGAAACCTGCAAAGAGTTTGTCATTCTCCAAAACAACACGAAACTATGATTGCTTACAACAATGGACGAATATACACATATGTGTGGTATTGTTCATGTCAGTTGTCCAACACAATGCTTCTGTATTCATAATTCACGCATGATTAACCCTTGTTTTGCCTAACACACCTTTTATCATAGTAAATAAAGCTAATTATATTATATATAAACAAACTGTAAAGATATCGTTATATTCTTTAGCTTCGTATTTTGTAAGAAAACCTAGGCCTAGCCGTGTTAGAAACCATAGGAATATATTCGAGTACGACACATGCATATACATTGTTTCCGTCTATATTGTACCACTTCCAATTACCTTAACAACTATTCAAACATATTATCTTAACAACTATTCAAACATGAACTGTCTGTATTTGTTTCCGATTCATAACGGAAACATCAACTAAAACATAAATATTTAACATGTTTCTGTCACTGGTGTAGTATAAACTAAGGCAATACGAATGATTTAGCGCAGTTTTTAAATGTTAGAAATGCTATGTTGAAATGTCTCATATAATATTTATTTAAGAGTGAAACGACGGGGATTCAATAAGTTCCGATAGTGAATCTATTGTCTCGGCCTGCCAATACCGTGTCCATGTCTTAGCCTAAATGTTACCGTGTCCATAGTCTGGGCCTGCCCTTACTGTGTTCATGTCTCGACCTACCTATTACCGTGTCTATAGTCTCGGCCTGACCATACTATGTCCAAGTCTCGGCCTACATATAATCGTGTCTTTAGTCTCAGACTACCCATACTGTGTCCATGACTCGGCCTACCTATAACCGTGTCTATAGTCTCAGCCTGCCCATACTATGTCCATGTCTCGGCCTACCTATAACCGTGTCTATAGTCTTGGCCTGCCCATACGACGTATATGACTCGGCCTACCTATAACCGTGTATATAGTCTCGGCCTGCCCTTACTGTGTTCATGTCTCGACCTACCTATTACCGTGTCTATAGTCTCGGCCTGACCATACTATGTCCAAGTCTCGGCCTACATATAATCGTGTCTTTAGTCTCAGACTACCCATACTGTGTCCATGACTCGGCCTACCTATAACCGTGTCTATAGTCTCAGCCTGCCCATACTATGTCCATGTCTCGGCCTACCTATAACCGTGTCTATAGTCTTGGCCTGCCCATACGACGTATATGACTCGGCCTACCTATAACCGTGTATATAGTCTCGGCCTGCCCTTACTGTGTTCATGTCTCGACCTACCTATTACCGTGTCTATAGTCTCGGCCTGACCATACTATGTCCAAGTCTCGGCCTACATATAATCGTGTCTTTAGTCTCAGACTACCCATACTGTGTCCATGACTCGGCCTACCTATAACCGTGTCTATAGTCTCAGCCTGCCCATACTATGTCCATGTCTCGGCCTACCTATAACCGTGTCTATAGTCTTGGCCTGCCCATACGACGTATATGACTCGGCCTACCTATAACCGTGTATATAGTCACGGCCTGCCCATACGGTGTCCATATCTCGGCCTACCTATTACCGTGTCTATAGTCTCGGCCTGCCCATACTGTGGCCATGTATAGGTCTAACTATAACCGTGTCTATAATCTCAGCCTGCCTTGTCTTTGTATCGGCCTGCCCATACTGTGCCCATGACTATGTCTACCTATTATCGTGTCCATAGTCTCGGCCTGCTCAAATGGTATCGTGGTATACAACCTGCCCGATAATTGTCCCGGCAAGAGATCGTACACGTAGTGCCTGCTGTTGACTTTTATAACTCGATTTTATGTTTTCACACGCATCCATGACGTGGAATGTTCAAAATACATTGCTGTATGAGATATTTCTTAAAAGGCTACATGGCAGATATATAACATGGTAATATGAGGTTTATGATCAGACTACACCAATTACCAACCAATCAGCTGGCAGGAAAAAAGTTCCAGGGTAAATTCAGAGCTATTACAAATAATCTCTTAATTTTGATTGGTTGACAAGGTAAACAACCAAAGCATCTTGCTAAAAAATTAAAATTCAACTTTTGAAGAGTACTTATGAAGGTTAAATCACACATTTGTGCAATGTATTCATAATTTGTTGCATAATACAAAGTATATTTTACATCTTCCTTACGTTTCTACATGCAAGCAGGTGGGTCAGCACCATACGACCCAACCAGCTTTTTAAAACATGCTCAATGTATGGTTGGTGTACGATTTGTTGATAAAAATCAGGTCTTTCAAAACAAGTAAGCAAAACCTAGCTTCTTATATTAGGGAACTCAGTACAGAGCTTAGAGCTATATAATGTACGTCTATGGAAAATGAATTGGTGTAGTCTGACCTTATGGGGATTTCACCAATATGTTTCACTACTCAGTTATCTCCCCTGTCTGTAAGGTGATTCTTGAGCTTAAAACAATAGAACTGTTTTATACGTTTCTTGTTTATGTCTTAACATGTGAAAATAATTCCTCGTGTTTTATTCCAAGTTACACAAAATGAGTCAAGTGCACACATTCATACAGTTTTAGATATGTCTGGTTGATTTTGAATCGAGCTCTGTCAATCTGACATTTAAAAATGTAAGTCGATTGGGCAAATATTACTGAAGTTCAATGTTAAAGGGAATGTAGCGACACCGCCAAACAATCTGTATTACTGAGAGTCCCGAAAAGCTTGAAAAGGGTGAAAGAATTATCAAAAATCGGTTGATAAGCAAAGAAGTTATGATCATTTGAAAATTATATTGAAACGGATAATGAAGCCGCCCTTTTGAGAGCTATGATATAAAGAAATATAAAAATTACTGATTTATAGGGGAAAATAAGAGCAACTGTATGAAAAATATGTATACTTAATGGCAATCATGCTTTACATGGCCACTAAAGCAGTTTGCATTCATTTGCAGTGATGTTCTTTGCTTACATACATTGTTTATATTACAACATATCATCCCTTATTTTTTAATAGTTTTATCTTTATATATTTACATTATTTTTTAATTAATACTTCATTTCAGCATTTTTCATCAATTTGTGCACACAATATGACCTATTTATGTGTCGACGTGCCGTAAAACACCATTCATTCATTCATTCATTTATTCAATGATATTTATCACTACTTCATATATGGTCATTTGGAACTATGACATCATAATTCTCAAATGGCAGCTCCCATGCATATCCGTTTTAGAACAACCTTCAAATGGTCTAGAACCCACAGTCTACCAACTTGTCACAGCCAGTATTTTGAGCCAGATGTAGATAGAACCCACAGTGTACCAACTTGTCACACCCAGTATTTTGAGTCAGATGGTCATAAATTGTCTTAAATCTATCTCGTCTTGTCGTACCCGTACTGTTTTGTTCCCTTGTTGCACTGGCTTCTGTCAAGTCATCTTTCGGGGATATCTTTATTTACAAGTTTTATTGAGATGACATTATGTTAAGTGTAAGGTTTGCTGCACCCTAGAAACTGATTTAAACCCCTGATGTGCCATTGACCGTTCTAAGGCGGTAGTCCTATTGGCAACACATGTGTGTTTGTGATGTCAAATGCCTTGCTTATTGACATCGTACTTAATTGTTGGTTGATTTTGGATGACATTGTTCTGTAAAAGCTACAATCAGTATTATATTTGAATACCTACTTCTATAATTAGTGTTGTATTTTTATGGTTGAATTATTTTTTGAAGGTAATTCGTCTAATACATCTTAATGTTGTGTTCGGTAAAACTATAATACAAATTGGATATGAGTATATCTGTTGCTTATTTCAACCCAGTCTGCACATTATTGACTGTTACTGCGTCATTATCGGAACTTCTGGACTGCCCTTCGCATATCTGGGAATGAAAAGAATAGACTCGACGTCTACGTTTTTCATTATCATAGCAGTTTGGGTTGCGCATGCTTCAACTACGCAGTCAGTACATGTACGTGGTAAACAGTAGCTATTTTATCGGAGCGTCTTAAAATGAATGGTCGACTTTATCTTTTGGCTTTAGTGGTGTGTAAGTATTTTGCATTATCCTGGTCCGAAACATACGTCCATGATGCCACGATGGATGCACTGAATTGCGAAGTTGGTGACACGGCGTTTACACTGATCACATTCAGTATCTTCGTGTGTGCGATGTCTTGCGACAGAAAAGCCACGTGCAAAAGTTGGGTTTACAGTTCTACGAGCAACGAGTGTTACGGTTGCAATCACGCGTACTTCAGAAGTTCTTTCTCTGGTAATGCCAGCACAGAATACTACAGAAACGGTTCGTTTTTTTCGAATTATGTTCTTATATAATTATATTGCTCTCTCTCTCTCTCTCTCTCTCTCTCTCTCTCTCTCTCTCTCTCAACTCTATCGCTATATGTGTTTCTCTGTCTCTCTGTCTCTCTATATGTCCATCTGTCTCTCTGTCTGTGTGTGTGTGTCTCTCTCTCTCTCCTCTCTCTGTCTCTCTCTGTCTCTCTCTCTCTCTCTCTCTCATGGCTGGATAAAACAAACAAGAATCACATAGCGGTGTAAAATATTTTTTATGATAGACTAGATGTAATGTAACTGGGATTAATGAAGTGACAAGACATTTTAATGTTTAGAACAACAATTGTAATGAAACAAATGTGTATGTATGAAGCATGGTACTAAGAAATATGAGAAAATGGAAATGTAATGTACCCTTCCGGAAAAATGGATTGTCCTTTAGTAACAGAATATGTAAACACCAGTTGATGAACAAACTGATCGCCATATGCATGCCATGCTACCACGCAACACAACATGTAATCTATATGTGTTTAACGACATTTTTGCAACTAGAAATCTTGACAGTGTCTCTATATCGAAAAATACATGCAAGTGCAGAATTGAATATTAATAGCCTCACTCCTTTAACGGCCTTGTAGTGCCAAGTGATGCATTTGTTTTAAAACTGTATTAGACATGATTGCGCTCTGCACATCATTACATATTTATGGAGATTAATTCTGGTAATTTGAAAGAAAAAAATTTAGTTTGTGGGCAAACACAAAAACGAATATAACATAAATTGTCAAAAGTACAAAAAGGGACATATATCAGCAGAAATGCATCAACCAGACACTTATTGTGATATGCCAGAAGATTTTTTATATTCACCATATTTTTATACTTTTTTTCCCATATAGAATTATTTTTTTCATATGCCATATGGACCTCCCCTCCCCCTCCCGGTTTTATTCAGTTAAATTGACCATTAATACTTATCATGAAGAGAAAAAAAATGACTTTAAATAAGCCACTATCCTTAAAAACATTATCCCTACATAAATGCTGCAAGATTTCTAGGTCGGACATCTTCCAGTCAGCTGTTTTAGTGCACACGGTGTCAGACCGGTGAAAATCAGCCCATTGAACATAATGCAATATAGGCTATATTTGGAGATCAGTCACAAGTTCCAAAACATTCGTTCGCTTAAATACACTTTTATTCTGTGAATTAAACACATTTGGCTAGCAAACGGTCCCATATCTGGAATAAAACACCGATTCAGTTTTTCAACATTTCGCGTCATTCATTCACACTACGCGTATTTTGAAATAAACATCTGTCAAAACCACATCTCTACCTAACCTCTGTGCTCATACTCTCCAAAGATATAATCCTGACAAACACTGTAAACTACTTACTATTCATGACAGACATACTACTTTAACACCAGGTTAGATTTAACAATGAAATAAAAACTAATCTGGGGTAAAACACATGCAAACTAGAAATTTTGAATTTTTCCAAGGAACTATTTTAGCACCCATACGACCCGGAAGTACTTCCTGACTGACCCTACGACCCGGAAGTACTTCCTGACTGGTCTGACACCACTGTGGTTCCACATAGTTAGCTGTATTGTGATGCAGGAAAGTCGGCTATTTATAGCTCAGCGTGTATTGGCGGGTGTAGATTAAAGTGGACTGCTCTACCAAAAGTCACCAGCTCGATCGCAGGGGAAATCGTCGTTTGCATTAAAATATAATTTTACATCAGTCCAATCATTTTTGACTGGGTCGCTATTTATTTCTATAAAAATAACATATATCATGTATCAACAGCTACATGAAACACAGCCAAAACCCATACACATTTGCAAAACCCATACCATGTATAATACACCGTCTAAAATAAAGATCGCCGCCAGAAAATAACCTATACCATGCCATTCACAGCGTGTTAAACTTCACTACAACGTGTATAATTTGAATCATTTAGTCGACTCTTGTTCCCGTTTATCCTTAATTTAAAAATTAAACAATTTAAATATACCCTTTTGCTAAGCTTTTAAACATATTCGTTAAATAAAATGAGTTTAAATTTAATGAAAATCAGACAACTTGTTGAATACAATAAAACGAGTTCAAGCGGAAGTGTTTGTAGCTGCGCATGCGTACGCGTATATTGAATGTAGACTATCACGCATATGCTTTGCTTTATTAAAGTCTCTATCGCTTTAAAAGAGGCTGTTACATATAGTGTTTTCAATTATCTTAAAGTTGATAATGTATGCCGTTGGAGTTGCATTTTACATAATACAGAACACACATTATGTTAATACTTCGTACACCTACAAAAGTTTATATATTAATTAAGAAATAAAATATTTCCAGCGGGTTTATATTGTCCCTGATCAATACCTGGTGGATGGGACTTGAAGTTCATCGATACCAAGGGCCGCAGGCCCGCGGTTTCAATGTGTTTCAAGCCCCAAGCACCAGGTTTTGATCTCGCACAATATAAACTCGCTGGAAATATTTTAATTTTTATCCGACATTGTTTTTTTATGTATCATGATACACATTTTGTGGGGAGATTGAACAAAATACGAAGACATTCTCACAACTTACAGTTTATGCCCATCTCTCAACATCAAACGAGAAAAATATGCAGCTTCAACCTATATAAATGTGTTGTTGGAACGTAGTGTCACTTAAAATAACGCATTCCATTGCTTTGTTGATCTGACGTTTCAAATGAAGTTTCAATGGTAAACGTGTTTTCTGGCGTTTAAAATGACGTCTTAACGGTTAATGTACCTGACGTATGCACATTTTAAAACATCTCCAAGAACCAGTCAGCATTGAGTATTTTAATAAACCATGTTAGATGACTTCATGTAGTCAAAACTCCGATAACTCGATACACGCTGAGGCACAATCAAAACTGACTCGTCGATTCTGGTAGTTTTTACTATTACGTAAATCTGCGAGGCAATTTTGATTGTACAATGAGCTGATTTGATTTGATTTTTTTTACACATTTACTACACTAGTGTATTAAGTGATATGTATGTCATAGTTTTATTTTGCTATTTTTTAAACTATACTCTCCAGTCAACGTCGTCTTTGCCTATGGAGTTGGTGCCGAAGTTACAGTAGGAACCACACAGTATCAGTACTGCCATTGTGATGCTGACTATTTTGGCCGTCATTGTGATTCAGGTATAATTGCACTTTTCCCATTGATGACGGACAGACTTGCTTATTTTTGCTTGGTCAGGCTAGTATACGTCTCATACCACAATTCATTTTCCATAGGGTCCCATTGTAATGTTTTTTGTTCGTGGCAGAGAGATACACAACATTTATCACATAACTTACGGTGTGGGAGCGGAATAACACCATTCTATATTTTTGATATGCCACTAGTTACATAAGTATGCAAATGAACCTAGTACGCTCTGTCAAAAAAAATCAATAATGACTATGATTTTCCACGGTTTATGTCGGGTTCGCATGTTAAAGCAACAGGCAAAATGCAATAAAAGTCGATATGTGAGTTATGTGATAAATAGAATCCAACATTCGTTCTCATTCATTATTGAATTTATTAAACTCGTTAGCAAAAATGCTATAATGCTCGGCAAGAGCCTCGCATTATATCATTTTGCCAACTCGTTTAATAAATTCAATAATGAATGAGTACTCATGTAAGATCATCTATTTATATGTATTTATTCTTAAATTCTTCATTCATCCAATATCTGCAATTAAAAACAAAATTAACAAATATTTACCAGGTTGACAATTTTTTAAATTTCATGTTTGTGTGACACCTATCAAAATTTAGCGCAGAAATATGACAAAAATAAACCCCGTGGTGATTAGACACATGATGTGTTAAATGAGGCAGAATTAGCTAGAAACCTTACATCAACATAAAATTAATCAATATATGCAATGGAAAGTCCTGTAAAAAGTAGAAAAGAGGAACTATATTGTTATCTACCTCCTTCATCTGCACGTGTACTCAAGGGAAATCATAGTTTTGTGAGTCCTATATGCGGTAAACTTCTTTTTCCTTGAATTTTTTTGTACGCCATGAAGAAGAAAATATGGCAGCCATCTCACCAAATGTAACATTATGTTTGTAAGATAAAACTTGTAAACACATATAGAAAATGTAGATATTGTTCATGTTAAATGGAGTATTATGTGATTGTTTTGTCCTATCACGTGTAATTAGACTCGTGAAGACGCCGAATAACTATGCACAACCCCACTCTTTCGTTTCTTAGACTCTCATTATGAAGGCACTGACAAATACTCCTCAAAATGATTTAAGGACCATGTTTTGATTTGTGCCATTTTCTAATGTGCCGTTATTGAATGATATACTATTTTTTTGTGCAATGTTTAAGTATTATTTTATTCTTTAATGTGACCCAAAAGTATTAACTTGTTATTTGGATATGAAATGCAGGATATTAAAGATTAAATAATTATAATTCGTCTTTCTTGTGGTCCTTAAATTATTTTGAGGAGTATAGTATTCGCTATGTATACACTTTTTTTGTTTCACAATGAATGCAGCCACAAAGTATTAATAACACATTGACCTATTCCCCAAGAATTAATAGTAACACTGCCAAAGGAAATTACATTTAATGGTCCAAGTTTATAAAGTGCATGCATAGAATTTTATTGCCATGGTCCCTTTGGGCCAAAGGATATCACATTTTAAAAATTCTAGTTCTGTACCAATGCCATTTGTATTCCGAACGAAGCTCATTGAAATCCCTGTCCCTGAGATGTATTTGAAAGTTTGTATTGCTAGAGTTTGTAATTTCGTTATACATGTGTTTATCTGTTAGATTTGACGACTGCGATACCAGTGGGCGCACGAGTAATACGAGGCACAGACTGGAAATGGGGCACTCAGGTACAATAGCTTGATATATACTCCTCAAAATAAATTAAGGACCACAAAATAGGGCAGTTTTACTTACTTAATCTTTAATATTATGGATTTCATATTATAAAAAGTTAATACATGTGTTTTACTTACTTAATCTTTAATATTATGGATTTCATATTATAACAAGTTAATACATGTGTGTAATCTAACAATTGTAAAATAATACAACTAAATTTAACAATCGCAATAAAAGACAGTAAATCGTTCAATTACAGCATTTTAAAAATGACACAAATTAAAATATTGTCCTTAAATTATTTTGAGGAGTATATTTTGCGGTTATTGACATTTTGAATTTCATTCGTTGGGCGGGCATTTTGTTGATGGCGGCGCGCTTTATTTTAAAAGTAAAGCCTTGCCTTTTTAAGTAATTAAGGTTCGTGGTGGAAATGAGATGTTGAAAGAATACCAGGATATTAAAAAAATTAAGTGTTATTTTACAGCTTTGTTCTATGACATTCATACATGGTATTTACCAGGAAATTATGTCAAAATGAACAAGGTACTGAAAATAAAAATAAATAAAAAGACTTTGAAAGAAAACAATGAATATATTAATACCATAACTAAGTTATGATTCATATATCCACCTATCTGCTAGTAAGGGCGATTACACATGTCTGAGTATCAGATCTCCCCACCCCGACTCTGTGGCAGTGGCTCGGTATAACGATATAATATTATGATTCCTATATATATATATATATAACGATATAACTTTATGATTCATAATTATATAACGATATAATATTATGATTCATACATATATAACGATATAATATTATGATTCATATATATATATATAACGATATAATATTATGGTTCATATATATATAACGATATATTATTATGGTTCATATATATATAACGATATAATATTATGATTCATACATATATATTACGATATAATATTATGATTCATATATATATATAACGATATAATATTATGATTCATATATATATAACGATATAATATTATGATTCATACTCGTATATAAATATATAACATTATGATTCATACATATATAACGGTAGATGGATATCATTGCAGGATAATTATGGTCCAGGAACAATTAGCAGTTTGCTGGGTGAGAACGGATTTGTTGGAGTGAAATGGGATATTGGCGGCTATAAGGACGAATATCGAATGGGTGCTGAAGGAGCCTATGATTTGATTTTTATCTAGACTAATCTAGGTTGTCTCTCAGTTGATATTTTTTTGTCATTGATATACAAATAATGATTCAGAAATACTTGTTAACTTTCACTTTTAAACCGGTGCATTTATAATGTTTGATGTAGAATTATGAAAAAAAAAGAAAAAAAATGAAAAGGTATAGAGAATATTAACCGGTAGCAAGGTGCGACATACACTTGTATGACTGAGTTTCCATATCAATAATATATACTTTGTGCCCTCATGATCTGACAATGGAATACAACAACATTACTCATTCACTCCTAACAGTTTAGGATTTCCAGAATTCATTATCCATTTTTAAGCACTTTACTATTGTTCGGGGCGCTTGTTTCAGCCAAAGGATTTTCTGCAATAGCTTGAGCATTTTTAAAATACGTACATGAATTATATATCATTAGAACTGGTATATTTAGTGGTAAATAAAACTACTTTACTTTTGAAAATCGGTTGAGAAATAAATATTTTACAGTCAAAATGATTTTTTTTATGTATTTTGTCCTATGTAAATTCCTTGTTAGTGTTTTCTCCTGTTCCAGCAACATGGTAAAATCCCCACAAACATACATTTTAGCTGTAAACTATGTTCTCAACCGATTTTCAAAACTAAGGCATTTTTTTACAACCAAAAATTCCAGTACGAATGATATATAATGTATGTACGTATTATTAAAATTGCTTATGGTTGTGCTGAAAACAATTTGGCGGAAACAAACGCCCGAATAATAATGCTTGTAGGACGCAGTTTATAAGTATACGACGTCGCCTTCCTATGCACGTTATCACTCTGATAGGTTATTAGATTTGCATTGGGATATATGCTCGAGTTCTTCCGCGTACTAATGTTGCCTACCCGTGCACGTTATCATACTGATAGGTTATTAAATTTGCATTGGGATATATGCTCGAGTTCTTCCGCGTATTAATGTTGGTCGACTGTAGGAGTGTAATATTTAACCGCGGAAGAACGAGTGCTAATATACAATACCAATATAATACTTCTTTTTTCTTTATTGCATACCCACTTTTAATAAACAAATAATAATCAGAACAAAGATTATTATGATATTTTCATCAAAAAATCTTTATTTGTAACAATCATACGTTCGTCACATCGTGGGAGTTTTCCACATTGAAACCAAAACACTACAATAATTTTTATCACGTGACATACTTTCTGTGATGTAAAACGTGTAACTGTGCATTGCACCAATCCCGAACGAGTTATGCAACATAGAAGTTACAGAGACATTAAACACCCAATGCTACCTTCTAACATGTCATATATGAGCGAATATTGACGTTTCCATTTTTATTGAAAGTAAACTGAGTCTGTAAACAGTGCTTTTATAATGTTTGAACATATGCACTTTTCGGTCAAATGTAGTGTAAGCCAATTAAATCTGTAAAGTGGTTATAATAGGATGAAATTGGTCTACTATGCATGAACAATCTACGAAGACGATAAATATTTTTATGTTGCGAGTGTGTTTTTTTTGTGTGTTTTTTTAGTGTTTACAGTATTTCATCAGCTATGAGGCCAAATTGTTTTCATCTCCTAAGACGATATTAAAACAATTTTTGATGCATATTGTTTTATTATTTGAAACCGTGCTTACATTATGTATGCTTTAAAGCGGAAATATAAGCTGTGTTACTGCGTCTGTGTTTAAAATTGACTTCTGAAGTAGTTCCAACGTGTCATATGAACAATTATGTTTAAATTTATACTCATAATTTATAGATTAGAAGAGATAACGTGAGTAACCGATCAATGAACTTGCAAAGTATATTACCTCTCATGAACAGATTCAAATACAACCGAAGCTGCTACTTTTCTCTTTTGTTTGTGTTTGTTGTTTCCAAGCTATCAACTGTTCAGTATTTATTTACATATGAATTGAATTGGGGTTTTAAGGCGCACCAACACATGAAAAGGTTATATGGCGCCTAAAAGGCATGAACATGCCAGGCTCATCTTCCATATACATCGAGATAAAATATGGAAAATGGGCCTAGAACCTTCTCACCCTGAACTGCAGAGTTGCTGCAAATTCTATCGCAGGAACTGCATTTACGCTGGAGCCTCGTTATTGTTTTGCTGCCACTGCTCTTTTGATGCGAGCGAGATGGAACCTGAAACAATGCAGTGATCATGATGAAGACCTTTAATGAACATGAACAAAAAATGGTAAAATGAACATGAATTTGGGGGGATTCTACCCCTCTGCCTATCCCTCCAAAAGGATCTGCAGTGACCCTATTATTTGCCCCATGACCAAACGGGGCCCCCGAGAACCACACGGGGGTATTTACATATGAAAATATAAGCATGGTTACATGTATCTCTTAAATGGTCAAGTTGTAGCAGATAGTCTACCAACTGTGTCTGAGTTCTTGATTCTTTGCGTGATTCTTTTAGATGCATTCACTTTGTCTCGAATGGAAGTGCATTGCACATGGTAAATAATACTAGATGATGCGTATCGACATGGCGAATTGAACTGAATTAGACTTTGTAGTCGCACCAACAGCAAAAGCCACATGGAGACTTTCTAGCTTCCATTGGTGGAGGAAAACCCCAAGTGTCCCTTGCCCATCCGGGCAATTGTCGTGCACGACCGGATCTAGAGATAGCAAAAATAAATAAATAATAATAATAATAAAAATAAAATAGGCTGGACGCATCTTCATTTTTTTGACAGTTCATTTCTTTTAACGGCTGGACATCCTAAATCTCACACATGGATCCACGTAAATTATAAATTTATATTTGATATACTTTCCAGAGATATAGTGGATACTTCTTTTGGCGACGTCAAGGACTCATTATTGTAAAACAAGTACATTACGTGTTCCCGCCTTAATTCCATTAAGCAATGGAAAAGCGTATATACTCAGGATATTATAATGGATATTTCGACAATAAAACAGGTTTAAAAACATTTTACTGAAAAAATAACCTGTTTAAAATTACCTTTTAAATGTTTTAATTTTACAATATGCAAACTTTTTATGTATCTTTTTAAAACTTTTTATTTCTGTGATATAGAAATTAAGCTTTTATTTCATACCGAAGTCAACCTCATTTTCGCTTCTTGGAGTAGGGGTTGGATGGGGTATGAAAGTTAATACTCGGACCACGTAATGATTTTTCGGGTTGTGTGTATGTGTGTGTATTATAAATAGTATACGTGTTGGTTTGTCGTAAAAGAGGAATTATTTTCATCTCGAACATGTTGAAGTGAGAAAACTGAAATATGCTCACTCGTGCTAAAGCACTCGTGAAAATACATTAAATTTTCTCACTTCTCGATGAACATAGATCCTATATTCACTCCAAACCAACACATATCTTCTATCTCTTTCCATACTTCTATCTCTTTCCATACAGGTGTATGTACATGTACTAGCTATGGAAGCAGAACATGTTAACAATCACAGGTATCTGTTTTCAGCTGGTATAATGAATAATTGATAACGAATGCGATATGGACCTTTCAGTGTATTGTATATTAATAACGGTTTTGCTCTTAGAAACGTGTACTTCTTTGTATGGACGGACAGGACAGGGATGAATAAATCAAGGATAACTACCTGAATGATATGAGATCGAATACATAGTATGATACATGCGGACGTGGGTTTGACGCAATCACATCTTTGTATTCTAGACAAAAGTTAATAATTTGTAATTTAAGATGTATTTACCAGTGTTTGTGTTAATAATATGATTGTTTAAAACCTCAAAACTACAACCCTGTCTTTGTTCACATGTGCGGAGTTCCAATTGTTTTTCTTAACATGCTTGCGTATTCAGATTATTATCTATAAGTAAACTGTTCTAGGCAAAAAATAAATCCGTATATTACTAATTGTTGATTTTATTATATACATTCCAGTGAAATAGTGGATTTTATGATTAAAATAAAACCTTATATTTCCATTGTTTATTATTCCTATGTGAACATATTTTCACTCAAAATGACGTCATGCAACTGTTGACGTTGTTTACGTTGTTGACGTTATTGACGTCATTGTTTTGGCGCATTACATGTTTTTTTGCATAAATTTCCAGGTTGTGAGTATATAATAAATAGAATATGTGTTGGTTTGTCGTAAATATAGGATTTATATTCATCTCAAAGTGGGAAAACTCAAATATTTTCTCACTTCTCGATGAAAATCAATCCTATAATCTCTCAAAACAAACGAATATCCTCTTTATATAGCACCAATCCTATAGTAACGCTTAGGTAGACTAACGAAACAAATCGGAACCTTTAATGAAACTTGATGCAGACGATATAACTTCTATGAACAATTACATTACACCATGAAATAACAAATAAACATACTGATGGAATGTTGTATATTTGTACACGTACCCGTTTGCAAATAAAAGAAACATGTTTAAAGTAAGACCTCACTTACTATGATTATGTTTATGATGTGTTTGTCACAATTTACTCAATTTCATTACTCATATACATCACGACTGATAATCATTGGGACAAGCTTCAAACAGAGCTATACTCGAAAGTGTCCCAGCGTAGCTTCGTAGCTGGTGACAATGGTGAAAACTTGTAAACAAAGGCGACTGTGACTTTTAATTTTTCATTTATTCTAAAAAAAACAATCAGGCCTTATTTGAAAAATCGGGTAATGCTATTCCACATAGTAATAGTTTGCTCACAAACCGGAGTAACTACAGATTAATGCTTTATTTGAAGCCAGCAACATTTCTCCTGAGGACGAATAATGCGGTGTGTTTAATCGAACGTGCATGGCTGCATTAAACCTCTCCTTTCGTAAAAAAGACTAAAACAATACATAACGCATTTCCATTATTGAGAGAATACGCGTTTGACTCAAGCAGGTGAGCAAAGTTTGGACGTAAACATTTGCATAAATAAAGTACTGAAATGGCTAACATTTTAAAGGGGGAATTTCAACATTTCTGAATTTTGTGTTACAAAGAGTACTGTGATTAAACACTCTACAACAGCACACATTTGCCCTTTCCTTAACTGGCTGCAACTTTTTTTTTTTTTTACAAAATATCTGGGGATTTCTCTGTAATAATACGAGGAACTGAGAGTTCAGTATATACATTATAAAGAGGAAATTCCCGAGTAGCGTTTCTTTTTTCTTTTAGAATATAATTCCTCACTAATAATAAACGAATACATAATACAAGACCTGGTTCTCACGAATCATAATCAAGACTTTCTTTCACCTATAATTCTCAACTAATAATAAACGAATACATAATACAAGACCTGGTGCTCACGAATTATAATAATCAAGAATTTCGTTCACCTATAATTCTCCACAAACAAAAAACGAATACATAATAACAGACCTTGTTCTAACGACTTATAATCAAGACTTTCTTTCGCCAATAATTCTCCACAAATAATAAACGATAATACAAGACCTGGTTCTCACGAATCGTAATCAAGACTTTCTTTCACCTATAATTCTCCACTAATAATAAACAATAATACAAGACCTGGTTCTCACGAATCATAATCAAGACATTCTTTCACCTATAATTCTCCACAAATAATAAACGAATACATAATACAAGACCTGGTTCTCAAGAATCATAATCAAGACTTTCTTTCACCTATAATTCTCCATTAATAATGAACAATAATACAAGACCTGGTTCTGACGAATTATAATCATCAAGAATTTCGTTCACCTATAATTCTCCACTAATAATAAACGATAATACAATACCTGGTTCTTCTCCACTAATAATAAACGAATACATAATACAAGACCTGGTTCTCACGAATCATTCAAGACATTCTTTCACCTATAATTATCCTCTAATGATAAACGAATACATGATACAAGACCTGGTTCTCACGAATCATAATCGAGACTTTCTTTCTCCTATAATTATCCACTAATAATAAACGAATACATAATACAAGACCTGGTTCTCACGAATCATTCAAGACATTCTTTCACCTATAATTATCCTCTAATGATAAACGAATACATGATACAAGACCTGGTTCTTACGAAACATAATCAATACTTTCTTTCACCTATAATTCTCCATTAATAATAAACGATAATACAAGACCTGGTTCTGACGAATCATAATCAAGACTTTCTTTCCCCTATTATTCTTCACAAATAATAAACGATAATATAAGACCTGGTTCTGACGAATCATAATCAAGACTTTTTCACCTATAATTCTCAACAAATAATAAACGATAATACAAGACCTGGTTCTCACGAATCATAATCAAGACTTTCTTTCACCTATAATTCTCCACAATTAATAAACGAATATATAATACAAGACCTGGTTCTCACGAATCATAATCAAGACTTTCTTTCACCTATAATTCTCCACTAAAAAT
Source organism: Cyrtodaria siliqua (assembly GCA_037043455.1). Taxonomy (NCBI): domain Eukaryota; kingdom Metazoa; phylum Mollusca; class Bivalvia; order Adapedonta; family Hiatellidae; genus Cyrtodaria; species Cyrtodaria siliqua. The sequence goes on along the minus strand of JAWPHD010003055.1, from coordinate 158,759 downwards.
CAACGATAATACAAGACCTGGTTCTCACAAATCATAATCAAGACTTTCTTTCACCTATAATTTTCCACAAATAATAAACGAATATATAATAAAAGACATGGTTCTCACGAATCATAATCAAGACTTTCTTTCACCTATAATTCTCCACTTATAATCAACGATAATACAAGACCTGGTTCTCATGAATCATAATCAAGACTTTCGTTCACCTATAATTTTCCACAAATAATAAACGAATATATAATACAAGACATGGTTCTCACTAATCATAATCAAGACTTTCTTTCACCTATAATTCTCCACAAATAATAAACGAATATATAATACAAGACATGGTGCTCACGAATCATAATCAAGACTTTCTTTCACCTATAATTCTCCATTAATAATAAACGAATATATAATACAAGACATGGTTCTCACGAATCATAATCAATACTTTCGTTCGCCTATAATTCTCCAGAAATAATAAACGAATATATAATACAAGACATGGTTCTCACGAATCATAATCAAGACTTTCTTTCACCTATAATTCTCCATTAATAATAAACGAATATATAATACAAGACATGGTTCTCACGAATCATAATCAAGACATTCGTTCACCTATAATTGTTCACAAATAATAAACGAATATATAATACAAGAACTGGTTCTCACGAATCATAATCAAGACTTTCGTTCACCTATAATTCACCACAAATAATAAACGAATATATAATACAAGACCTGGTTCTCACGAATCATAATCAAGACTTTCTTTCACCTATAATTCTCCACAAATAATAAACGAATATATAATACAAGACATGGTTCTCACGAATCATAATCAAGACTTGCGTTCACCTATAATTCTCCACAAATAATAAACGAATATATAATACATGACTTGGTTCTCACGAATCATAATCAAGACTTTCGTTCACCTATACTTCTACACAAATAATAAACGAATATATAATACAAGACATGGTTCTCACGAATCATAATCAAGACTTTCGTTCACCTATAATTCTCCACAAATAATAAACGAATATATAATACAAGACCTGGTTGTCACGAATCATAATCAATACTTTCTTTCACCTATAATTCTCCACAAATAATAAATGATATTACAAGACCTGGTTCTCACGAATCATAATCAAGACGTTCTTTCACCTATAATTCTCCACAAATAATAAACGAATACATACTACAAGACCTGGTTCTCACGAATCATAATCAAGACATTATTTCACCTATAATTCTCCATTAATAATTAACGAATACATAATACAAGACCTGGTTCTCACGAATCATAATGATTCGAGACATTCTTTCACCTTTAATTCTCCACTTATAATAAGCGAATACATAATACAAGATCTGCTTCTCACGAATCATAATCAAGACTTTCTTTCACCTATAATTCTCCACATATAATAAACGAATACATAATACAAGACCTGGTTCTCACGAATCATAATCAAGACTTTCGTTCACCTATAATTCTCCAAAAATTATAAACGAATATATAATACAAGACCTGGTTCTCACGAATCATAATCGAGACTTTCTTTCACCTATAATTCTCCACAAATAATAAACAAATACATAATACAAGACCTGGTTCTCACGAATCATAATCAAGACTTTCGTTCACCTATAATTCTCCACAAATAATAAACGAAAACATAATACAAGACCTGGTTCTCACGAATCATAATCAAGACTTTCGTTCACCTATAATTCTCCACAAATAATAAACGAATACATAATATAAGACCTGGTTCTCACGAATCATAATCAAGACTTTCGTTCACCTATAATTCTCCAAAAAGTATAAACGAATACATAATACAAGACCTGGTTCTCACGAATCATAATCGAGACTTTCTTTCACCTGTAATTCTCCACAAATAATAAACGAATACATAATACAAGACCTGGTTCTCACGAATCATAATCAAGACATTATTTCACCTATAATTCTCCATTAATAATAAACGAATGCATAATACAAGACCTGGTTTTCACGAATCATAATCAAGACTTCCTTTCACCTATAATTCTCCACTAATAATAAACGAATACATAATACAAGACCTGGTTCTCACGAATCATAATCGAGACTTTCTTCCACCTATAAGTATCCACTCATAATAAACGAATACATAATAGAAGACCTGGTTCTCACGAAACATAATCAATTCTTTCTTTCACCTATAATTCTCCACAAATAATAAACGATAATGCAAGAACTGGTTCTGACGAATCGTAATCAAGACTTTCTTTCACCTATAATTCTCCACAAATAATAAACGATAATATAAGACATGGTTCTCACGAATCATAATCAAGACTTTTTTTCAAGTATAATTCTCCACAAATAATAAACGATAATACAAGACCTTGTTCTCACGAACCATAATCAAGACTATCGTTCACCTATAATTCTCCACAAATAATAAACGAATATTTAATACAAGACCTGTTTCTCACGAATCATAATCAAGACTTTCTTTCACCTATAATTCTCCACTAATAATAAACGATAATACAAGACCTGGTTCTCACGAATCATAATCAAGACTTTCTTTCACCTATAATTCTCCATAAATAATAAACGAATATATAATACAAGACTTTCGTTCACCTATAATTCTCCACAAATAATAAACGAAAATATAATACAAGACATGGTTTTCACGAATCATAATCAAGACTTTCGTTCACCTATAATTCTCCATAAATAAAAAACGAATATATAACACTAGACCTGGTTCTCACGAATCATAATCAAGACTTTCGTTCAACTACAATTCTCCACAAATAATAAACGAATATATAATACAAGACATGGTTCTCACAAATCATAATCAAGACTTTCTTTCAACTATAATTCTTCACAAATAATAAACGAATATATAATACAAGACCTGGTTCTCACGAAGCATAATCAAGACTTTCTTTCACCTATAATTCTCCATTAATAATAAACGAATATATAATACAAGACATGGTTCTCACGAATCATAATCAAGACTTTCGTTCACCTATAATTCTCCACAAATAATAAACGAATATATAATACAAGACATGGTTCTCACGAATCATAATCAAGACTTTCTTTCACCTCTAATTCTCCACAAATAATAAACGACTATATAATACAAGACATGGTTCTCACGAATCATAATCAAGACTTTCGTTCACCTATAATTCTCCACAAATAATAAACGAATATATAATACAAGACATGGTTCTCACAAGTCATAATCAAGACTTTCGTTCACCTATAATTCTTTACAAATAATAAACGAATATATAATACAAGACCCGGTTCTCAGGAATCATAATCAAGACTTTCTTTCACCTATAATTCTCCACAAATAATAAACGATAATACAAGACCTGGTTCTCACGAATCATAATCAAGTCTTTCTTTCACCTATAATTCTCCACAAATAATAAACGAATATATATTACAAGACATGGTTCTCACGAGTTATAATCAAGACATTCGTTTACCTATAATTCATCATTCATAATAAACGATTATACAAGACATGGTTCCCACGAATCATAATCAAGACTTTCGTTCACCTATAATTCTCCACAAATAATAAACGAATATATAATACAAGACCTTGTTCTCACGAATCATAATCAAGACTTAATTTTTCTCACGTGAGAGAATAAACTAAACTGCATGAGTATTAACCCTGGTGTTGTACGTTGACAGGTTGGAGGTTAAGAGCGGAGAATTGATTAGGGTGGCGGGAATTGATATTGTAGCATGGTCGGTGACATTTCCTTTGATGAATGCACAACATTAAATCGTTTAATTTAGGTAACTAAAGGGGCGTGGCTAAACCGTACTACAATTACCAGATATAGGAAATTAGAGTACGGTCACTCTGACGTCACAGTGTTACGAAGTACACCATGCTACAAAAAAGATAGATTCTGTCTCAGCTCGTTGGTTATTTAAACACATCGATGGGCTACGCTCATCTCGGTGTTTAAATAAGCCAACTCGCTGAGACCAGACTTTATCTATAACTTAGTACCCATCATACAGTATAATCGATCACTCACTCGCTCACTCAACTGTGGGAACGCAAACCCGCCACGAAGGGATATCTACTTAAAAACGTCAAGCGCAAAAACCTTAACAAACTGAATTTTGAGCAGATCTCACGATGACGGTCAAAATCACACCAGTGATGTTAAATGTATTCAACTGACAATGTACAACGATGACACGCATGAACAACTAAATAAATTCGTTTGTTACTGTAATAGGATCAGAAGGTGCCTGATCTATTATATTATTTATAGCCTTGTCTGATAATTTTACTTACTTAAATTGTTGTGTTTATCCAAGTCAAATAATTTACTCCAAGTTTCACATTTTGACAGTTCAGCCGTAGCATTTGTGTATAGGACACTTTGATTGGTCACTGTTAGCCAATCATATTCAGAGTTACAGTAAAGTTGTTTATCGTATTTTTTGTCCAATAAAAAGGGGCACAGTGCTCTCTGTCACATGACCACGATATTAGTATTTAAGGCCCGACATAAGGCTAATTCAGTGGCAATCGTCTTGTCGCCGCCAATTGTCAGTAGCACATCCAGACAATCCTCGCTAACTCTAAATTTGGCATCCCCCGTTTGGCTAACTAGTAGAGGTATTTCCTTAGTGAGATATGCGAACTTCTATCTGCAATAGATTGTCCTCTTTTCTATTTAGTTTAGATTAGAAGTATTTCAAAGCTGAAATAAGGACACATTAGGGTACATAATCACCAGATTCAATTGGAATTTATCTTAACTAATTGGGATTTAAGAAGGCTCATCCTCGTGTTGATCCAATTGTATATTTATATTTTGAATTATATTATAAAAACAGTCGACTATTGTTTATATTTGTTCCCCTTAGATTGAATAAGCACTGCAAGCGAGTTTATGACAATAGAGTGTTACTCTTGAGTCAGTAGAAAGCCGGTCCTATTACAGTTACAAAGTGGATTTTAAGTTTTTACATGTTTTGCCTATTCTATTTTATTAAAAACACGATTTCTAGGCATTTACAAATCGTCGAATGTTCCGGAAATTTCAATGAAATTTTAGCTTTTAATCAAATTGATAATTACAGTTTGTTTTTATAGCGAGAAAAAAGACGAAAGCAATAACGTCGAGAAATAAATCTTCCTCTACAAACCAGCGAAATGTCATAACAATTTAGAAAAAATTATTTTTGTCTACCCATTTTCAACTTATTTTTTTTAAATTTTGCAATTCGAATTGTATGCAGATTTTAACAGCGAGAAAGAAAAGAACATGAACGATGAGTTTAATTCTCCCTCTAATACATGTAATAGTATGCACATTTTCAAGAAGATTTGAATTGAATTGAATGTTGTTTAACGGCTCATCAACACAGTATAGGTTATTTAGAGCCGCCCCAGAGAGAGGGGAAGGATACATAGGAATCCGGGAACCTGCCCTAATCTTATTATCGAATAGATTCCTATGGTTCTTTAACGTGCTCGGAAGATAGACCGATACACGGGACCGCCCGGTTTACGTCCCCATCCGACGGACGAGGCTAAGGGAAAGTGTCTTGCCCAAGAACACACCGACGGAACTCAGTGGTAACACGGAGGATTGAACCCGGGGCCTCCGGTTACAAATCCGCAAGAAGATTTGAACAAAAAACTTTTTGCTACCCAAAAGAACGTTTAGTCACTAGTTTTACGCAAGCGTTTACAACGATGTTTTGCGTATTTTTTTACACGGTATAGAAGACAGAGGTCAGTTCACTGCGTGATATATTAGCTTATAATGGTAATGAATAAAGTGTCAATCAGCGGCTAAATGTCAATGCTAATAAATAGGTAATATGATAGACCTTTTAAATAATTTTATTAAAACAAATGCAAGAAACTTCATACCGTGTTTACCCCATATTCCACATTCCAATACACAAAGTTATAAAATGTGACGTCAGTTGGGTTTAATATTAAAGTCACACGGTGAAAAGATGTACGCGGATAATTATGCCAGCTTCTTTCAATATAGCATGTCTGTTAAGGTTTTTTTTTATCAGGGAGCTTATATAAATACAAAATTGCATAATGTTTTATAGGCGTAGGAGGCGTGGGTGTGTAGGGGAGTCCGCTTTGACCCCCCCCACCCCCACCCAACAATTTGAAGAAAAAAACGGTTTGCGCTCAAAAAGTACTTTTTTCCCTATATAATGTTTTGGTGAAATTGAGCGTGGATAAGTATTTTTTATTTTTTTGCTTGTCAAAAATTTTGTGAAAAGGTTCACCCCGCCATCCCCAATAATTGAAACATACATTTTTCGATTGTCAAATATCTGTAACGTTCCTACGCCCATTTTGTTGTGAGTGGGGGTGGGGGCACATTATTCAATTATTTAGGGGAAAAAGTACTTCTTGAGCGCTAATCATTTTTTTCTTCAAATTATTGTGGGATGGGTGGGGGCGCAAAGGATACCCTGTCCCCACCACCACACACACTATGAACATTGTTGTGTGGGCAATGTATATTGATTGAAACTGCGACCTCGGGGGGAGATGAGATGTCTATGATGAGTATTCTCATCAGACATGCCACCATCAGGTCGCGAGCCTAGCTATCAGGTGCAAAGCCTTTTCCACTGAGTCATGGAGGTCTTATACTAAAAGGATTGACATTTATCAAATATACTCGGTAAAAAAAGTTTTGGACCAGGGTATATAAAGTCATATAAAAATAAAACTAGTGGACACAATTTAAGTTTCTTTTTTTAGTAACCAAGGTCTACCCTACTCGGTTAATTTGGTACCAGAAACATTAAATTCCAAACAATATTCGATTTTTAAAAAATATCGCGAACACACAAAGGGTCTGTAAAAAATGTTGCAAAGTCCATACAAAGTAACAGTTACTGACACATTCGAGTAACCAATAAAAAGATTATTATGTTTTCGCAAACTTTCATTGTAAACGATAATTATTGTTGATTGTTGATCTATTGTGAATTATCACTGAGATAATAAGGGTTATGGTCGAATGTCATGTTTCAGCGATTATTGCACGGGTTCGAACACTGACATGGTCCAAAACTTCTTTTACTGAGTATACATCAGTATGTGTTACCGTGCCAGCACCTTGGATTAACCTCTGAGCTATCGAGAACAAATGATTGCCAATCAACCAGTTAGTGTACATACTGTTACGCCATCACCAGGGGCGTAGCTGACCTGAAATGCATATATGGCCCGACAAACTAATGGGGTAAGTGTGCTTTTGAATTGGGATTTTAAGGCGCATCAACACATGAAAGATTATATGGCGCCTAACTGGAATGAACATGCCAGGCTCATCCTCCATGTACATCGCCATAAAATATGGAGAATGGGCCTAGAACCTTCTCACCCTGAACTGCACAGTTGCTGCAAATTCTATTGTAGACACTCCATTTACGCTGGAGCCAAGTTAACGTTGATCTGCCACTGCTCTAGTGATATAAGCGAGGTGGCACTTGAAATAATGCAGGGGTCATGATAAAGACCTTTAATGAGCATGAACAAAAAATGATAATATGAACATGAATTTGGGGGTGTGGGGGGGGGGGGGGGGGGTTTCTACCCATCTGCCTTCCCCTCCAACGGATCTGCACAGCAGTGGCCCTATTATTTCCCCCCGAAACCAAACGTGGCCCCCGGAAACACAGGGGGCTGGGGTCAGTGTGATTGACCCTCCCCGTTTTGCCTGACCCCGTTTTTTTTGTTAAATTTAGTTATGCAATGGTGTATTTTGGCTTATATCTGACCGAGCACTAGTGAGGTATTTAAAGAAATATTTTTTAACAAATTTGAGAATTAATATTTGACAAAGTTGAATTACACACACCGTAGAAAATAAGAAACAAATGTTGACCTTAAATCTCCACCCCCTATGGCTTCCGTTTTTATTGCATTTTTGGACTTTGCATTTTTTTTTTCATTTTTCAAATTGATGTATATGGGCCCTGGCCTATATGACCTAATAGTAGCTACGCCGATGAATTCTCCATCTCTACCATCATTCAACTACGAACAATTAGTGTGTACCTAGTTTCATATCTTCAGTTCGCCCGAATTTTTAATGACCTTTTTTCTGATCTATGGTTAGGTTGTTAGTTTTGTTTTTACGTTATTTTCAACACATGTAAGGTTATAATCATATGACGGTCGATTTTGTTTGGGTGGTGGAGGCAGACCACCCATTTTTCCTGGGTAGAAGATGTACTGTACACCTCCCGCCATCGACACTTCCTGACTTACAAGTCGGGTTCCCAGTGGGATGCTCTATGGTTAGTACAGAAAAGCTAATTGTATATGCAACCCGCGGAGACCAGTGGGGGTGTGCGTGGACATTATTCGAATTTTCGAAAAAGGCTTAAATACAAATGTAATCGTTTATAAACTGGACCGCTTACAGCAATTCGAGCTTCTTTTTTATCGCACGCCTGCATTACCGGAAAGTCTCCGCCTTACTCTCGGTTGCTAAAGCAATGCAGGCGGTGCGATTCCCGTGCGTGAGAGCATACACACTTTCTTCTTTAATTACATCTCAAACTGTTAAATATCTGTCATTATTCATTATAAAACTGGAAATGTGCTTAAAGAGGTTCGTTTTTATCCATTTAAAGTGTCTGAAATGTGGTCTGGGACTGGGAGTAGTTAGTGCCAATACAAATACACGAGAAAACCCTCATAATGTGTGCTTCGGTTTCATATGAAACGTGCACATGTATTAAACAAGCCACATAATAAGGTCGGTTGAGTTATTATTTATGAACATGTTTAAAATGGAGAAAAAAAAGACAACTCCTTGTATTGTTTTTGTTAAATCATGAATATTAATTCATATGGGGTTGCGTGGCGCAGTCGGTAGCGCGGCGGATTTATAACCGGAAGCCCCGGATTGCATCCTCCGTGTTGAAACTGAGTTTCGTCGGTGTGTTTTAAGGCAAGACAATTTCTTTAAACCGGGCTGTCCGTGTATCGGTCTATCCTCCGAGCACGTTAAAGAACCATAGGAATCTATTCGATAATTAGAGTAGCGCACGGTTCCCGGATTCCTATGTATCCTTCCTCTCTCTGGGCGGCTCTAAATAACCTATACTGTGTTGATGAGCAGTTAAACAACATTCAATTTAATTCAGTTCATATGGAGTTCATTTTTGATAACACGACCAAATGCACTAACAACTAGAACTGTCGCTAAAGGCCGAACATTATACCTCCCGCCTCTGACCCTGCATTTTATTGCACCAGTAGAATTTCCTTTTATGGTCATATTCAAATGATACTGAATCATCCGAAATATATCTATACAATCCTTAGGATAATGAATAGTTAGTATCTAAGGCTGTAGGCCACACAAGGATTTCCACTCTCCCAATCGAGATTTAGACGATCACCATCACTTCATCAATTCAAACGCTTAAATTGCTAAAAGATAATATAATGAAATTGAAAGAGCTATTAACATTATATATTTACTTTATGTTATAAATTGGCTAATTTGCAGTTTCTTTTTTTTTAATGTTCTAACGTGCTTCAAAGATGGTCGCCAAAACGAGAAAAGTATGAAAAACAGCATCATGTATTATAACACTCAAGTCTGTCATGTGCTTTTGTCATCAAGGACATTTGTCATTCCTGAATTATGAAGCAGAACCATTTTAAATGGACTGGAGGCGGTCTGGAAGACTATAGGCGTCTATTCAAATACGTAATGAGTTTCATTTTCATATTCAATGTACATACTATTATTCTCTAACTACAACTTTGCCAAAATAAAATTTATAGTTATTGGACATGTCAATAGCATTGAATAATTGCTAAGGAAGAACTTTATACATATTGTCATGGAATAAGATGAATATGTGTGTTTAGTTTCATGAACATAGGTAATAGAGGATCTTTCATGAGTGATGGCAGGGCTTAAAATGATCCCTAAGTGTCTGTCATGTCCACTGACACAAATATATATATTATAGGCAGGTCAAGTGTTGTTTAAATGTTGGATATACTAAGGTTTAATCAACTCATAAGTATTTCAACTGAAATAGTGATCATTTGTTTAATAGGCATGTCAAACATATAATACAATTGCAAGATATACGGTAATGACAGTGAGTGAAATGTATACATTATTGGTGCAATATTATCAACAGTTTAAATGTTACAATATAATAGTAACTATTAGCTTTGCACTATTCTAGTCATTAATATTGATGATTGAAAAAATGCAAGTTATGTAGAAAAAATAACGGACGGGACGCCACGAGTTGTTAGCTTTTAAACAAATCAATATTGCTGTGTGTCCGTTTAAGGTCCATCATTTATATGTTAATATAAAACAATTTGCAATCCTATGCTGTTTTTTTTTAAAGTTGTGTCACAGGTTTTGAACATCGTTCAGCATCAACATGTATGCTCGGTTAAATGTACACGTAACAGCAAGTTCAATACAACTATGTACTTTGTAACAGTCAGTTCAATAAAACTATGTACTATGGAACGGGTGAGTGTTTTTTATTTATTGAGTATGAAATAAACAAAACTACTTTTTCACATCACTCTCATTGGCACGGATGACAGCGCTAAATGCATGTGGAAGGAAACTAGCATGCACAGATCCTAGTGAAAAGCTTGAGTATTAATTAGTGTTGAGCGCAAGAACTGTAGATGTATTTCAAGATAATCCATTAAATTTATTGTTCAATACTTGGATCCATTACAGTTGTATACCATAACCTTGCGATTTGTGAAAATGGCAGCAACTTGTCTGAAAAATAAAGAAAATGCAAATACTGAGTATTGCACCTTAAATATCTGCTGTACATGAAATACTAAAACTTGATCTCTTTTAATAATATACAAAATATGTATTTTATATAGAACCTATACAGGCCAAATAAAATAAAACATGTGTTTATATACCATTATCAATAAAAGTTGGTCAGTATATTTATTTGGCATCAAAATATTTACTTGTTATCATTTTTGAAAAGAAAAATGAGGCTGCAGGCTTAAACATGTTAAAACAGATTATATTATAAAACAGAATAACTGATTATTATTTATTCGCAATAAAAAGAGGAGTCGGCAGTGTATCAACGGAGTTGGTCTGGTTACAGTAAACACAGACCTGTATAATTAATTTGGTCTTATTCAATATAAAATTTACTGAAATGGTTTACCAAATGTTGTTGTCATTTTAATACTGGGAACGTGTGTATTGTTTAAGAACCGTTTCATGCTTTAATACTGCTTCCCCACCATACAAATAAGTTCTGCTTACAAACCTCTATGAAATCCATCTTGTTTTTGTGAGCTCCTCCATCCTCACCTCATCCAACCAAGAGTCGCATTTCAGATCAGAATATTGTAAATACTTTATTCAGTAATACAAAAGACCATTTGGTCCATGAGTATACATTTTAACATAACATATTTACAGATAGTTAATGGCAGGTTACGGTTGAGGATTATGAAATTTAAATGTTTAACAAACAATACATATTGTTATGAATATCAATATAATGCTAACAAGTTACACAATGAAAATGAATTATAAAATCTAAGCCCTACCATATGCGTCTAATTAATATTTGATAATATGGTTTGTTAAAGAAAAATGGGATATCAGACATTAATTAATATATTTAAGTTCGTTTCGAATTTAGAAACTATTAAAAATATATGTTGCCAGGTTCTTGATAATGTTTTCGCTTTCAGATGTTAACAATTGGATGAACTTAGGAATATTTGGTCTTCGTCAGAAATAATTGTTAATGTACTTCTGTCTTAGTTCATTAAACAGTGCACATTCCGTGACCAAATGAAATTCATCTTCAAGTTTATTACACACGATACATTTTCTTTCATTTACAGGTATTCTTTGTGGTTTGTGCCAACGTTCTGTTGCAATTTGTAACCTATGTGAAGACATTCTAAGTCTTTATAGTTCTGAGTGAAATTTACGTACTTTTATTATATCTAGATATGATTTATATGCAAACACATGAAAAGGGAATATGTCTTAGCCCTAGACGAATCTTTTATTCGTCCATTCCAGTTTTGTATAAAATTGTCAGTAAGCCTTTGCTTAAAGACGGATAAAAATATATGAATGGTTCCTACTCCCTGAAAATACCACACATCATTAAATCCTAGACTTTCAGTTTTGGTTATTTGGTTGAATTTCAATATCATTTAACATCATTCTGTACGTAGCTTTTACAAATTTTAAATCCTCGCATTTTAATATTTTAAACCAGTATTTATTATCGAGGCTAGTCTGTAGTTACGCAAACATGTTCTACCTAACTCACCATACACAAAATCATTTTGTGTTGCCTTTTTAACACCAAGTAAGTTTTTACAAAAGCTAAGATGTACGCGTTCAATAATATTAGCGTTTAGAAATCCCCAGACTTCACTTCCATAATGTAGAACTGGTATTATGAGTTTATAAAACAGGTTTAACACATGTTTAGGAGATATATCAGTAAATTTATATTAGTATTTTTTTAGTTGAAATACAGATTTACCCGCTTGCCCTTACTGTGTATACCTATTGCGCCAGAAAACGAGCCACCAGAAGTAAAAAACAATTCCCAAATAACAAAAACGGTCGACTATATCTACTTTGTTACCATTATACATAAATAATAGATTTCTAGGTAGCATTCCTGCTTTTCTAAATACCATAACTTTTTTTAGATGTGTTAACCGTAAGCCTCCATTTCATGCAATAGTCATATAAAATATTTGAACCATTTTATAACCCTTCAACCCTTCATTCGTTTCAGCAAACAATACAATATCATTTGCATATCAAAGCATCATGTCTGATGGCTTTTTTACACAAAATTGGGAAGAGGCCCAGGCCTGTCCATTTTGGGAAAAAAGACGCGCTTATTTCTCATTTTGGGAAAGATGTAAGATTTTACCAATTAAATAAATGTGGCAATTCTATGCGTTATTTATATTTTCAGCCAATAGTTTCTATAATTACTGATTTCTCAGTCAGAACTGACTCAACAGACAAAAACACAAAACATAGCAGGATTAATGTTTTATCTCAAATTCTGACACACTGCTGCTTTCTAATTGGGAAACATTTCTGCCACAATTGGGAAAAAACAGTCAAGTTCTCAAATGGGAAAGAGGCTCTTTTCAGGCCTCTGTTACATAAGGTAAAAAAGCCCTGTTCATGGTACACAAACCACTTTATCGCAGTCCATCACTTAAAATGGAACTGGGATGTAGTTTATATTTTGTTTTAACTGAAAACCAAGTGTTACAGTATTTAGCATTTCATTCAACGCATTTCAAGTAGGGTTGTAGAGAAAATATGCATGAGGGAGGTAGAAGAGTGGGGCAGGAGGTGAGGGATAGTGATGGGGGCAGCAGGGCCTTTTCACTAGTTTTGGGGAAGGGGCCTTTTGTTCTTAATGGGGGTGGGGGTGGGGGGGGGGGGGGGCGGGTGAGGAATCCATAAATGTGGAATGGAATTTCCAAGGTAAGTTTAAAAAGTAGGGAAATCTGCATGATTAAAAAGAAATGTGGGTGGGGAATGGGCCTCATATAGGCCTCTGCAAAGAAGGGTAAAAATGCCATGGCGAGGGTATGCGTCAGCTGCCTGTGTGGGTAAATGTAGAGAAGGGGGTGGCAGGGATGGGGTTTCGGAATTGCTGTGTCCCATGGCCATGTAGCATATGTGGGGTTTGACACTGGCCATTATAGGCATACCATATATAGGTGTGCTCCTTCACTGGGTTCAGGTCTGAGGGTTTCCCAGGTGTTTTGGGGAACATGACCATTTATTTTTGGGGAGCAAGGGAACATTGTATGTTATTGGTAATATTTGTGTTGAAAATTGGAAACCTATTTTTTGGGGGGAAAAATCAAAATATTTTTGGGAAACATTGGGTCATATTTTCAGGGAAAAAGGCAACATGGACCTCCCCTGGGAGGGCCTCAGGTCTATGTATACAGGTCTTTTTATACAAACAAGAATGATTCTGAGAGGAATCATATGAATAATTCAATGGAGTCAACAACTGTCACGGATGATCCAGTTCTGTTCACTATTTACACAGTTTGTCAACATTAATACCATCGATCTGCTTATCAATTTCAAATTGAAAACACTGCAAAAAACAAACGAAAAAAAGAATTGTACATGTACTCAGGGTTTAAAGATACACATTTGCATTCACGTGTTATTTGTCTGCAGAGTTCTAAGTCACAGTCATTACGTAAACCTGTGTATATTTCCAATTGTTTATCCCAGCGTGAACACTCTGCATCAGATCTCGCTATCAAAACTCAGTGGATTCAACGTTTACCAACGTGTAAACACATTCTAACGTATTGATGACGTAATCCAAGACTGACATTTTACAAAAGCGTTCACTCCTGTAAACTAGGTACGCGTAAAATTGATAACTGCGGTCTGAATCGACCTTTTTACAAAAAGAAAATGGCGGCGTTTTGTGATTTTTTTTAATGAAAAATTCCGGCAACATTAAAAAAAAAGTCCCTGTCGCGGAGTATCAAAATGATCAAAAAAAAAGCTGAATAATTAGTTCCTGGCGTTCTCACAGCAAACAAACATGAACATACATGAACTGGACATCCCAAACCAACACAGTTTAAAGTGCAAACATTGAAACAGACTATCTAACATGGTTTATTAAAATACTCAATTTTGATTGGTTATTGGGATGGTCTGAAAAAAGATATATAAACCTCTGACGTCATGTACGTCAACTGTTAACAAAAGTCATTTTAAACGCCAAAAAGCACGTTAACTGTTGAGACGTCATTTTAAACTTCAGATTCAAAACAACAACGCAATGAAATGCGTTATTTTAAGCGACACTACGTTCCGACAACACATTTAAATATGATGAAGCTGTATATTCTTCTCGTTTGATGTTGAGAGATAGACATAAAATGTAAGTTGTGAGAATTTGTTTGTATTTTGTGCAATCTCTCGACAAAATGTGTTTCATGATACATACAACTCCATGTTAGATAAGAAATAATATTGTGCGAGATCAAAAACCTGGTGTTTGGGACTTGAAACACATCGAAACCGCGGGCCTGCGGCCCTTTGTATCGTTGAACGTCAAGTCCCAACCACCAGGTATTGATCTGGGATAATATTAACCCGCTGGAAATATTTAATTTCTTAAATTAATACTATACATCTAGCTCTCTTCTACTAACACTAGGTGCCACTGTTTTAATCGATAAAAACAATTACACCTCGTGTTGGGTATTCCCGATCTTCACCGGATACCCATGAACTATTCTTATAATAACTGTGTGATATCATGTTATCGAATTTCTTAAATCATTTCAATAAATAATGGTATCAACAAAGAAATGCGTGCTTTCAAACAATCGAATGACTGGAATCCGTAAATAATGAAGTGATTCAATAAATTCTTAAGTGATATCACAAAAAGGGGAAAAATACACTAACACCATAGCTAATATAATTTAAAATGTTATTATTTCATATTTTGATAAACGTTATATTTCATTTACAGAGGTCAAATGTATGAGCTATGTACTATGACCATTATATATTCAATGGGGGTAAACCCGGTATCAGCACAAATGGATTTTCTACGAAAACCAGTCATGGTTGCGTAAAGAAAAGTCCATTCTGTCTGTATTATGTAGACTTATGTAGTTATTCGGCAAAACAATGTCTGTATAAAACTGTCACCGTGTCCTGACGATTCTAATGTCACGGTTTCTCCCTTACAGTGTCACGGATTTTCTATGCCAATCACAGGGTTATCTAATGGAGGGAATCGTAGCTACTAGTAGGTTTGAGAGTGTGATGGATGTTTCTTTTGAGGAAGGATCTTCCATATGCATAAAGGAAGTAGTTGTTAGTACATCTATGGAAGATGAAAGTGATGAGTCCACCTTAAAGGGGCACACGGCAACTTTAAAGATGAATAAAATGCCAAAAAAGACATTACAAACACAAACGGGTTGACAATTGACGATTGACGATGTCAACTTCAACTTTATTAATTATAAGAATTGTATAAGGCAAATTGTTTTTTTCATATTATTAACTGTTGATTATATTTCATAAAGTAATACATCAAAACCACTGGTAGAATAACGAAGAAAAGTTGAACAATCAACATTGTATTTAAATATATGCAAGTAGGTTTAAAGTTAAAATGATATTGGATTAATAATCGAAAGGCTTATTTTAATGCTCAGTCTGGGGCTAGAGGGCATAAACGGTAGGAAACATTTTTCACTACCGCTCATGAACACTCCCAACCAAACCTAGAATGAACTATGTTTTGTATTTATCGTGTTCGGCGATTTCCAAATTTCTCCTTTCATGCTCTTTCTCCCTTTAACGAGTACACCAGTGAATACAAACGTGTACCTATTGTCAACCCATTTGTGTTTGTGATGTCTTTTTTGGCCTTTTATTCACCTTTAAAGTTGTTCTTTGTTTCCGTGTGTGTTTGTGGTTGACTGTCATCCTTGAATGCCACTTTTCTTGTTCGATTTTATATCTACTTGTAGTATGTTGGTATTTACACTACATTAAGCGTTAAGTTAAAATAACATGATGGTTATGACGGATATATGAATATTTAGTAGCTTCACAATAGTCTTTGACACTAGTGTGTACTTAGACCAGCCTACCCAAGCCGCGTGAATTGATGTATGGAAAGTCGTATTGGTTTTTATTAATAACATCATTTGGTGACATCACCTATTGGAATAGGCGATATCAACAAATGGTGTTTACAAAGGCAATACGACAACCCATACTGATGGTTGTGTTCATACTTTTACATTGTTCTCCTACTGAACAGCAGGCAGCTAAGTGTACGCACGTAGACTCATAAAGTTGGTGTGAACCACACTAGGTATCGTTTTCGTATAATAATGTTAAATGGAATCGTTTTCTGATTAAATCCCGTAATTTACTGTCTATACTACATGTACTATTGCCTTTTTTCCTGTTCTTGTGACTTTCAATACACACATTCTTTTTAAACTGTTCCTTTTTTATACTATGACAAGTATTATGAACAAAATATTACTTTCTAATTGTTTGTATACATGTTTTGATAAAACGTGATGTATTAAAGTGCTATACGTTTTGAATTTGTTAAGAATTCCTTCATTTTACAAATCGATATAAAATGTTGCTTATAGAGAAACTACGCAAAACAATTCCTTAAAACATAATTATTTAACTTATATATTATTGTTTAACGATATATTTCGGAATGAAAACTAGCTGAAATACAAAATAGTTACCATTTTATTTCAAAATCTACGTTGGTATGAACTATGAAGTATGAACTGTAAAGTGTGAAATGTAAAATGTGAGTTGGCTACTATGAAGTATAAACTGTTAAGTGTGAAATGTAAAATGTGAGTTGGCTACTATGAAGTATAAACTTTTAAGTGTGAAATGTAAAATGTGAGTTGGCTTCTATGAAGTATGAACTGTAAAGTGTGAAATGTAAAATGTGAGTTGGCTTCTATGAAGTATAAACTGTAAAGTGTGAAATGTAAAATGTGAGTTGGCTTCTATGAAGTATAAACTGTAAAGTGTGAAATGTAAAATGTGAGTTGGCTTCTATGAAGTATGAACTGTAAAGTTTAAAATGTAAAATGTGAGTTGGCTACGATGAAGTATAAACTGTAAAGTGTGAAATGTAAAATGTGAGTTGGCTTCTATGAAGTATGAACTGTAAAGTTTAAAATGTAAAATGTGAGTTGGCTACTATGAAGTATGAACTGTAAAGTTTAAAATGTAAAATGTGAGTTGGCTACTATGAAGTATAAACTGTAAAGTGTGAAATGTAAAATGTGAGTTGGCTTCTATGAAGTATGAACTGTAAAGTTTAAAATGTAAAATGTGAGTTGGCTACTATGAAGTATGAACTGTAAAGTTTAAAATGTAAAATGTGAGTTGGCTACTATTAAGTATAAACTGTAAAGTTTGAAATGTAAAATGTGAGTTGGCTACTACGAAGTATGAACTGTAAAGTGTGAAATGTAAAATGTGAGTTAGATATTAGGAAGTATGAACTGTAAAGTGTGAACTGTGAAATATAAGATATGTACAACGTAATATGCACTTTAAAGTGTAGAATGTGAAGTCAGGAAATTAAGAAAGAAAATGTGTGCATGTGAATAAAACATCTGTGCAGTTTGTACTGTGAACACTGAACTCTAAACTGTTAGCAACGACGTCCTCAACGGTATTTCGTCACTATCTCTTTGTGTGACCAGATCGAGATCGAGATACAATTGAATTGAATTGAATTGGGGTTTTTCGGCGCACCAACACAAGACAGGTTATATGGCGCCAAACAGGGATGAACATGCCAGGCTCATCCTCCATTTACATCAAGATAAAATATGGAGAATGGGCCTAGAACCTTCTAACCTGCAGAACTGCAGAGTTGCTGCAAATTCCATGGTAGACACTCCATTTACGATGGAGCCACTTTCCACATGCGGTGTCATGAAGAAAACCTTGAATGAGCATCATAAAAAAATACAAAATGAACATAAGTGGGTGGGTATGGGTGGGGGATTTGTGTCCTACCCCTCTGCATCTATCAGGATTTGAAGTGGTTGTATTCTACCCCGGCAACCACATGTGGAACAAAATAATTCAACAAATAGAGGTAAGATGTTGCTTTGGTGAATAACATATAATTATTTTGTATTGAAACGTGGGAGAATGTTATGTGTATGAATGAACATGTTTTAATTTTTTCAACTTAAGATGTAATAAAACAACCATGTTAACATGTTCACGAAAACAACTACCGTTAAACAATTTCATTTTTTATTGTGCGCCTTATAATCATGTACTATTATTTGTGTTTACAAATACAAGTGTGCGATCGTCATGTAAATGGTATTATTGTATACTTTCATATTGTCCCATTTAGTTCGCATTGAGCTAAGTGTGCAATATTCTACGATATTGCACACATTGATATTGCACGGGAACTTTTTCTCGTGCTTGTTAAGAGCCGCGAAATAGAAATAAGGAACTACTTTCAAATAAAATAGCGGAATCCTTCCTATAGTGTCAACAAAAAAATACGTGGTTTTGTTCAACCTTTTATGGCAGAAATTGATCAAATAATAGAAATGGTCACTCACCCAATGTTTTTAACGTTATCGAATGGTAAACAAACTTTAGAAAATCGCTTGTTGTTTTTAATGACGTCATCCGACGTCGTCGTCGTTTTCGCGCAAAATAATCATCCACACAAAATGAAACTTAATGACAAGATAGGAATTCCATCAAAAGCTATAAAAATAACACAAATACATGAAAAGTAATAGTCATACAATTAACATTGATCGAAAATAATATGAAAGTATACAATAAAAAGGTTATTGAATTTGTATGGCTAAATATTACTTGGAACTCGTTGTTTTGGCGCAGGACGACTCGCAAGCTTCGTCCTTTGCCAAAACAACTCGTTCCAAGTAATATTTAGCCATACAAGTAATATTTAGCTCGTTGTTTTGGCGAAGGACGACTCGCAAGCTCGTCGTTTGCCAAAACAACTCGTTCCAAGTAATATTTAGCCATACAGATTCAATAACCTATAATATTGACACATAATTACATCTATTATTGCATACGCATTTACAAGCTCCGTTTACTTTCAATGTAACAGGAAACGTCAATCATCGCCCATATTGACGTGTAGTAAAGTCATATCGGGTGTGTAATGTATACTCGTTCGTGATTGGTGCACTTTTCTGTTCATGTCAGAGAAAGTATGTCACGTGATGTAAACAATGTTGATTTCATTGTGAAAATTCCCTTTATGTAATGACAATATGTTTGTTTCAAATAAATGTTTTTGGTGAAAATTAAATGTTATAACCTACTATATTCTCTCTCATTTAAAAAATGCATATGCAATAAACAGGTTATTAGATTAATATTGGGATAAATGCCCCCGTTCTTTTGCGCAAAAATAACACATGCATATATCCCATTACAAATCTAATAACCTATAATTCTTTCATTTTAAATATTCGTTCAAGCAGATCCATTATTCTAAATTTTTAACATGCTTGGTGTACTTTTTTATTAAATCACCTAGTGTCAGAAACGTCATCTCATTTTATTGGTCTATTGTTTTCAGCCAGTGATACATGTTATCAGTCTATAGTTTTCAGCTAATGATACATGTTATCAGTCTATTGTTTTCAGCCAATGATACATGTTATCAGTCTATTGTTTTCAGCCAATGATACATGTTATCAGTCTATTGTTTTCAGCTAATGATACATGTTATCAGTCTATTGTTTTCAGCTAATGATAAATGTGTACATAGTATGTACAAACGGTATATGTTTCAGCATATGCTGTCGTTTTCGTAACGTTTCATGATAACGTTGAAAAGGGAGGTAATTCGTAACAAATACTATTTAAATTACTAATTACTATAGTTATTATTAAAAGGGGATATTATTTAGAATGATTTAAACAATAACATGAGTTACAACACAGTCGAACATATTGATTGTTACTACTATGTAAACCCAGATCAAGAAATATAAAAAGATCGGACAGGGAAAATAGCATTCAAGGAGGACAGTCAATCACAAAACACAGAAACAAACACGCAAACAGACAAACAAGAAGGCAGAAGCAATAATAAATGGAAACGACATCACAAACACAAAAGGGTTGACAATAGGGCTACCGCCTTGGAACGGTCAGTGGCAAAGTGGGCCACTGGGGGTTTAAACCGGTTCTAGGGTGCACCAAACCTCACACTTACCCTACTGTCATCCCATTAAATCAGGACAGTGTAAATAAAGAAATCCCCGCCATGATCTAATCTCTAACAAACAAGGCAGCATCAATAGGCAATATAAGTAAAATACAAATATGCTCGTGTAAATATAATACAAAAAAAGAATGCCACAATGAAGGTACTCAATGACTTTGCAGAAGCCAGAGCAGTAAGAGAATAAACCATTAAGGGCACGACAAGAAAGATCATGGACAAACATCAAACGCCACCGTCCCAATGGGCTTTATGTAGGCGTCATCATAGGGTACACAGCCTGTCCGGTCAACGTAACCCAGATCAACGTGAAGACTGATCTGGATTAACACTATTCGCCAGTCAGCAAGAAAGTTTTCCATAACAATGTAAATATAAAATATTACCGGAACGTTTGAATTCAAATGTTAGCAGACGACATTGAATATTAGCAGCGAAAAGGTTAATGATTATTTACACCATAAAATCACAAATATGCGAATAATTTGAACATTGCAAAGATAAACACATTCTAGTGAAAGAAAGAACATTTGGGAAACAGACACTTTTTTCGGTTGCCTATAAGAATCATGATTTCGGCCGTTATATTGAATGTCTGAAAAATTGTTAGGAAAATACTGCCCGCTTAAGGTAACTTTTTTAAGCGCAAGTTTAAACGAGATGTAGATGCTCTCAATTTAGCTTAATTGAGTTAAAAAGAGAGCATGGGTGATTTGAATTGCCGGATTTCCGGACAAAAGGTTTCAGATAGTCTTCTTTGTCTCGAGTTAGAAGCGAAGAAATATAAAAAGATTGGACAGGGAAAGTAGCATTCAAGGAGGACAGTCAACCACAAAACACAGAAACAAACATGGAAACAGACAAACAAGGAGGCAAAAGTAATAATAAAAGTAAACGACGTCACAAACACAAAAGGGTTGACAATAGGGCTACCGCCTTGGAACGGTCAGTGGCAAAGTAGGCCACTGGGGTTTAAACCGGTTCTAGGGTGCACCAAACCTCACACTTACCCTTCTGTCATCCCATTAAAACAGGACAGTGTAAATAAAGAAATCCCCGCCATGATCTAATCTCTAACCAACAAGGCAGCATCAATAGGCAATATAAGTAAAACACAAATATGCTCGTGTAAATATAATACAAAAAACAATAGTCTAGAAAGCCACAATGAAGGTACTCAATGACTTGGCAGAAGCCAGAGCAGTAAGAGAATAAACCATTAAGGGCACGACAAGAAAGATCATAGACAAACATCAAACGCCACCGTCACAATGGGCTTTAAGAAGGCGTCATCATAGGGTCCACAGCCTGTACAGTCATCGTACAACCAAAGAGGAAGTATACATCAATATCTGTGTAGAATCTAGGCTGGGTACAACTGCACGTTGATACGAAGAAGAACGTGATGCTTAGAAGGAAAACGTTATTTTCAAAACATGTTTTTGTTTGAAAACAAATAGTTTGAAACAAGTTGTGCTCAAACAGGATTTTGAGATATAAAGTTGATCACAATGTTTGAAGTTGATTAATTGTAAAATGAAAATGATTATTGTTGAAACCATTGTGATTATTTGAGGATCATGATTTGAAATCATTAATTGTACGCTTCAAACTGATTTAAGCTGGTCATATGATTTCAAGGACTCGTTGTTTTGAACACGTGTGTTTAGTTTGCAAATCATAAGTCAGGTAGCTGGAGGAAGATGTTATATACTGTTTCGAGCTGTATAGCTCAGAAACATACGAAACAAGTTTAGAATGAAGCAGGGCTGAAGTTTTATTTAGTTAAAACATGTTGCCTCAGGGTTGATCCCGTTTTAAAGTTCAAGAGCTATACAAATTAATATAAATAACTTTAAATTGAAGCTTACGTTTTCTCACTATGTATATAGCGTTGTTTGTATTTACATGTAACACACACGGCATTTGCATTCATTTACATGGTAACACAACATATATCCGAGAGAAAATTTAGAGACATGTTGACAACTTAACCAGCATAACACGTTTACAAAGAACACAATAGGTAATCTATTATAATATCACGGATATATTTTTTCCCTGAGGGCAACTATTTTATGTTTTATACATGTTTATACTGTATTAAACTTAAGTTATTGAAGTATTGGTGGTGGCTTGCCTTTGGGTTTCCGTGGGTGTGGCATCTTTGTCCATGATGATTGTTCAGTCATTATTGCGTTGACATTGCCAAACTGAATCAGTAAACAGAACAGAAACGTTGAATTTTAATATAATACTGATTGAATAACAAATACTGAAAACTGGATCCTTTATAAAGAACAAACACGAACAAGAAAGAAAAGTAGCAGACGGTTTGTTGAGTCTATTCATGAGAGGTAATATAAGTTGCAACACAACTCACGCCCACTAGCACCGGCTTAAGCGGTAGTCTAAAGCGACATTCAGCTTTAAGGCCACAACGATCGGGCTCGCTGAACCCAACGGAGAAATAAGTAAGAAAAGTACTGAATCGATTTGATAAGACACACAACTGCTCCCGACTAAATAATCGAGATATCTATTTTCGTGTGTTTATTTGACTTACACTTTTATTTAGGACTGTTGATCAAATGTATCTGCCAAATACCACAGCTAACAACAGTATAATCATTCTCTTTAATGAATAACAGTTAATGTCGTAAATTAGAAAAGTGGTCCTATAGAAATCACAGCACCCAAACGCAATGTCATCGTAGGTCCTCCTCATTGCACCATAGACAAGGAGCACACATCATATACAATGAAAATATTATATGACACTTATACATAAAAAAACCCAGTACGCATGTATCTGAAGCTGATGTTTGCGCACACAAACGTTGCCTGAATAGGGGACATTGTAGTGTTCATGCAACAACGGCTACACCTGTGTGCACTGTGAGGGTAAGTCATATTGTTCCATTAGTAAAACCGATATAAGATCCTATACACTGTAACATTGCATTATTCTTAATGAAACAAATCGTGATTTTCTATGAAAAGCCATAACGGACAAAATATCCCGACCTCCATTACATTCATTACTGTTTCTAGCTCTAAGACGGTACTTAATTTAGCAAACTATAAATCACTACTGATTTTAGAGTTGAATTTAGAGTTGAATTCAACACTAGGCTGGGAAGTAGGTCGACTTTGCCTGCCATTGCCTCTGGTAACTCCTAGATTTCATGTACGAAATTCTGAAAAACATGTGTAAAATTTAAAAGGAGTAACCTTTTTTCGCTCTTAATACCGAGATGTTGACGCTTTAATTACAGGGATGTAGCCCTCTATTTGTAATTACATCAGATAAAATGGATTTCTCTCCTTAACATATGTTTTACTTTTCTATTAGATTAATTACATGCTAACTTTTAATCTTAATCGCATGTAAGCAGAAATATCTAAAACATCAATTTCATGTACATACTGTATATAATATGAACGAATTAGTTGAACTTCGTTTAAGTTTGCGCGATACAATGTCAACGCAGAATGTAAACCGACGGCCCGCCGACTGGTTGGTAACTTAACTGTATTGAAACCTTAAGCCTAACGAATTTAATAGGCAGACACAAATATATATTGGTAAACGTTCAACATAATACGGTTTTACGAAAAACCGTCATTTTTTAGAATGCACAATAAACGTAAATAAACGTAAAGTCGAACATAAATAAATGTAGCTTTCACAGAACACAGTCAACCAAGAACACACATTAAACAAACAACACTTAAAATGTTCATAAGCAAAGCATGTGAGATTACATCACAAACGGGTTGACACTAGGGCTACCGCCTTAAAACGGTCAGCAAAAATGGCTCGTAGGGTTTAAACCAGATTCTACGGTGCACCAAACATCACTCTCAACCAATTGTCATCCCATTAAAACGAAAATATATTTTAGATAGTACCTCCAGATTATATTACAAGGCAGAATTAATAGGCAATATAAATATTACACATATATGATCATGTATATATGAATATAAGAAAGCCACAAGCAAGTACTCACTGACTTGACAGAAGCCAGAGTAACAATAAAACAAACCGTTAAGGGCACACGACACAATTTAAGACACTCATCAATCTCTACCGTCCTTTGAGGATGTAGGTAGACGACATCATAGGGTCCACAATCTGGCCTGTCATGGCACAATCAAAGAAGAAAGCACGGTGGTGAACTCCTTGTCGCAAAATAACTCTTAAAAACGTTCATGTTTTAAAAC
Organism: Cyrtodaria siliqua; assembly: GCA_037043455.1. Classification (NCBI taxonomy): domain Eukaryota; kingdom Metazoa; phylum Mollusca; class Bivalvia; order Adapedonta; family Hiatellidae; genus Cyrtodaria; species Cyrtodaria siliqua. The sequence continues at coordinate 133,615 of JAWPHD010003055.1, read as the reverse complement.
TAGATCGGGATTACGATAATACAAATTTGCAAAGGTAATTTCGAAGTTGATGGTAAGGGTAGCTCTGATGGAGTAGCTTCTTAGTTATACACGCTTGTACAACGATTACGAATATTAAAATCCAAAAGTCGACTTAGAAAAACGAATCAGTTGAGAAACATAGACCCCATAAAAATAACTCGGGGGAACATCCCATCTAAGTGGAGGATATGTAACAATATCAAAATTAAAATCATCTCTCTTGTCATAGATTTTATTAATTATTTCTCCATTTTAATAGAGAAATGTTAATCAAGAAAAGAAGCGAGTGTATCAGAAGTGTTAGCTTTATTGAGTTGAATAGATAGTGAATCAACAGATTTAAAAAGCCAAATGTATCCTACAACTATTTATTTGACCACTATGCCCAGCTTACAGACAATACACACGTATTATGACTGAATATGTGAGATTCTTAATAAATAATACAAGATTGTCCATTAACAATGATCTGGAGCATCAACAACTCATTAAATACGTGAACATTCATTTTGCAGATAATGGGGGTTCAACAATATCCGTTGGAACGTTACGGTGTTATTTGTTTTAAATTTTGGTGAAATGATAACTGAACCACAGACAGTTTTCACGAGTATAACGGTTGGTATATCAATGTAAGATCGGTAAAACATTACATTGAAGTGTTTGTATGCGTTCATTTTATGATACAGTATATGCTATCGCTTGCGTTATTAGAATCACATGTATACATCTTGTTTCAGATCACTGTGAAATTTCTAGGTCACATTGTGTCTGAGACTGGAATTTCAACCGACCCAGCAAAAATTGAATCTGTCCAGAATTTGAGACCACCAAGAAATGCTAAAGAAATGAAAAGCTTTCTTGGGTTATGCTCCTACTACAGGCGGTTTGTTAAAGGATTTGCACAAATCGCTCGGCCTTTGCACAAAATTGCCGACAAGAGTAGTATTTTTGAATGGACCGATAAATGTGCTAAATCAATTGAGACCCTGAAGAATGCTCTAGTATCAGCACCTATCCTTGGCTACCCTATGCAGAACATACCATTCATACTAGACACAGATACCTCTGACAAGGCAACTGGTGCTGTCCTATCTCAGGATGGTAGAGAGGTTGTAATTGCTTACTTTAGCAAAAGCATGAACAAGCCTGAGCAACAGTATTGTGTGACCAGAAAGGAATTACTTGCAGTGGTTAATGCTCTAAAATCATTTCATTCATATGTATATGGTCAACCAGTACTGCTACGCACAGATAATGCTGCAGTGAGCTGGATGCAGAACCTCAAGAAACCTACAGGTCAAGTTGCTAGGTGGTTACAAGAACTTAGTACGTATAACTTAAATGTACAGCATCGACCGGGGTTTCACCATAGAAATGCTGATGCGTTGTCCGGTAGTCCATGTAGTAGTTGTCACAAGCAGCAACACGCAAACGTCGAAGATGGCAGCGATGATGATGATGATGCAGTGTATGATCTCAAAGCTGTGTTTAAACTGACTGTAACCGAAAGTATCTTAAACAGTGGAGACTCAGATCCCTCCACTAGAGCAGTTACAAGAAGTCAAATGCATGCTTCAAATTCACTGAAGCATTCACAAATTGTACTTCCAAACTGGTCATCCAATGAAATAAGTGATCAGCAGCTCAAGGATCGGGACTTGAAAGTGATTATAGATGCATTGTCAGTTTCAAATGAGAAACCCCAATGGTCACAAATCCGTGAGAAAACAACCATTGTGAAAACTTTATGGCGAATGTGGGAAAGATTGACTGTCGAGAATGGTATTCTGTTTCGAACTTGGGTTGATGACGAAACCCATACTAACAAACAGCTTATTGTGCCCTCTCATCAGAGGATGGATGTCATGCATTTCTTCCATGACATTCCTTGGTCTGCGCATTTAGGAGCTGACAAAACCTTAGACAAGGTCAGACAGAGTTTTTACTGGCCAGGCATGAAAGAAAATATTGATCAATACTGTAAAACGTGTGTTGCCTGTACTGCACGAAAACCAGTTAAGCCAAAGCATGCCCCACTTGGCATGGTGCCTGTGGTAGAGCCCATGGAGAAGTGTGCAATGGACATATTTGGGCCACTCCCAAAGACAAAAGCGGGCAATCGCTATACACTTGTCATCTGCGATTGCTTCACCAAGTGGACTGAGGCTATAGCTATTCCCAATCAAGAAGCAGAGACTGTAGTTCATGCCTTTGTAAATGAATATGTATGTCGCTTCGGAGTACCTATGCAAATCCACACTGACCAGGGTAGTAATTTCGAATCAAAGTTGTTCTCTGAGATGTGCGATTTACTGCAGATTTACAAAACACGAACTTCTCCACTGCATCCACAATCTAATGGAAATGTGGAGAGATTTAATCGCACATTGGCTACAATGCTCACCATGTACTGTGATCACAATCAGAGTACTTGGGACAGGTTTCTACCTCAGGTCATGATGGCCTACAGGTCATCTTCACATGCAGGAACAGGTAAAACACCAAAAAAAAGGTGTTTGGGCGAGAAATAATTTTACACTTACAGGCATGTGTGGGTCTACCACAAGTTCCATGTGTGTCATCAGAGACAGCTACAGATGAAGAGACTTATGTAGATGAGCTAAGATTTCATTTGGCTGAGGTTCATGAATTGGCTCGAAAGTCATTGAAGACGAAAGCTCTTTATCGGAAACGTCATTATGATCTACATGCTAAGAGGAGATCATTTACTCTTGGGCAGGCAGTTTGGTTGCATGACCTAAGTAGACGCCCTGGTGTCTGCAAGAGACTGTCCCCTCAATGGAAAGGATCCTACTTGATTTTAAAGAAAATTGATGACTTGGTCTATCTTGTGAAAAGATCAATTAAAACTCCAGCCAAAGCTGTCCATATTGACAGACTTAACCCCTATCTGGGAAGTAAACTACCCTCCTGGCTTAAGACCCTCGCTGAAAGTTTGTCCGGGAATGGGTCTGTTCCAGCCCTCACTCAAAATTAGATGGTACGCCGATGAAAACAACATCTATACTACACTGCGATATTTAGATGTGTAGTAGATATTTGTAAGGTTGCCTACCTTGACCAAGCTTGGATTAAGTGTTGGTTGGATGAATGTGGTTTATTTCGACATGAAGGCGCGCGCAGATATCAAATTAAAGGCAGGCCTGCACCATAGCTATTGAGATGCGGATTGATCACCCGTACCATCAATAGCAATATTTTGCGAATGTTCTTCTTGTGTGAGTGGCAATAAGGCAAATGTCTGCTACATAACCAATATTTTCATCGGCTAGAGGCAGTGCAATGAGACAATTGCTGAGAACATCAATAAAATGCTAATAGAACGCAAATACATAGTTCTTGACCCCTACTTGCTCTATTTTCAGGAGTCATGAAGTCCAAAGTTGGCACAAATTTCACGTGCGACAACTGTCCGGCCACTTTCCAGACAAAACGTGATTTGCTAAACCACACCATCACTGCCAATCACAACAATATCCGCATCGTCTGTGTCTGGTGCGTGGAACAGACACCAAGGGAATTCAGACGAGCACAAGACTTAAAATACCATGTCAAAACGCAGCACCCTGTGACATACCAGAATCTACAGCCCTTCCTACTTACAACATCCAACTGCTTTTACTTCTCGTTTCATGGAGAGGAGTATCTGAAGTTTTTTCGCGCGAGCGACTACTTTAGCAAGCCACACCCGCCGCCAGCCAGTAGTTCGCTTCATGGGAGTTGGCCAAACAACAGGTGGCCATGTCTCAGAAGCGACCAGCTGGCAAATTTGAGCTAGTTAGTGTTGAAATCACTCCAGCTGAAGTCAAGGCACATTTTGTGCAGGACGCTGTGTGTTATATTGCCAAGCTAGACAATACTGTATGCACCGATCTTAAGGCAGTGTCTAGCCTCAATAGAAGAATGGCAGCTCTTAAGGACCTACCAGTAATACCACCAGGGAACTGGCATTTCTGTAATGACACTGAATTGCGACACGAGACTGCACAGCTGCTAGGTGTCGAGTACAAATACATTAGCACGATGCTGAGGCATAATGTTACCTCTTTCAAGGTGATGAAAACAGCAACACCATCAGAGGCTCTTACTGCATTCGGAGAGGCATCCTTACGATCTTCCTCCAGTGCAGATGCCTTGCTGTCGATGCCAATAATTGAACCATCTACATCCCTTGTGGAATCATCAGAGTCGGAAATTGGGAGCTGTATGCAAGAGCTTCCACTGCCAAAGCTTCCACTGTCTGAGCTTCCACTGCAAAAGCTTCCACTGTCTGAGCTTCCACTGCAAGAGCATCCACTGTCTGAGCTTCTACTTCAAAAATGTCCACTGTCTGAGCTTCCACTGCAAAAGTGTCCACTGTCTGAGCTTCCACTGTCTGAGCTTCCACTGCAAGAGTGTACACTGTCTGAGCTTCCACTGCAAGAGCATCCACTGTCTGAGCTTCCACTGCAAAAGCTTCCACTGTCTGAGCTTCCGATGCAAGAGCATCCACTGTCTGAGCTTCCACTGTCTGAGCTTCCACTGCAAAAGTGTACATTGTCTGAGCTTTCACTGTCTGAGCTTCCACTGCAAGAGTGTACACTGTCTGAGCTTCCACTGCAAGAACATCCACTGTCTGAGCTTCCACTGTCTGAGCTTCCACTACAAGAGCATCCACTGTGTGGCCTTAAATTGCAAGCACTTCCACAGCAAGACAGCCTGAAGAAAAGTCGGTAATCATCACACCCACTGAGACAATTACTGAAGTCTCTCCTATTGTCAACAGGACAGCAGAGACTGCCAGTCTGTCAAACAGAAGCACACAGGTGATCGAAACACCACTATACGAAACACCACTTATGTTTCCACAGATGTCTCTAGGCATGAGATCGCCAACACCGATCACATTGGGTATGGACGATAGTTTATCAGATGAGGACGAGAGGTATTCTCCTCAACCAGTACACCCAATACCGGAGTACATACCTCAACCCATCAAGCCTGCTCAGACCTGCTCTTTTCGGCCTATTAGACCAGTCAGCATGCCTCTGACGGGTACTGATATTCAACTGGGCACGGTTAACGCAGCACCCGCTATTTAAGGCCTAGCTTTGGATGTCTTTTCTGCGGGATGTATGCCCCTACTACCACCTGCAAGACGTGACTGGGCAAAGGTACCGGACGAGAGTATTTGCCTAGTACTTGACAAACTTCTCTGGCCTCCGAAAAACTGCTGGAAGTCAATGTCAGCAGACAGGCGTCTTTTGTGTGGAGAATATGCCGCAATGGTTCTCACACAACATGGCCCCAGCATCCAGCCAGAGGACAGGGACCTCCTTTTGAGCCAACATAACTATCTCCTTCTGCCTGGCCCATTAGGACAGAACAATTCCGTCACATCCAAAGCCCGCTATTATAACTATGAGACAATTAGGGCTATTGTCAATGGGTCGAGCGACTATCCTCCTGAGGTCCAGAGACAACTGGTGACGGTGTTTACCTCTCTACCAAAGACGTTGGCACCTGACACCCTGGAGAAGCTTAGCCATGTTCCCATTCGGAGTGTTGTCGATGTTCTAAAACGATAATTGTTTATTTTTAGTTTAAATGTATGAATGATACTATTGAAAATTATGAATACTGTAATTTCAATTTAAGATACATTCTGTATAGATAACATATATAAACATGTTATTATTGTGGTATACAGGTTTAATGGTTTTGTATGTGCTTTCACTTTCAATTGGGGGTTTAAGATAATGACTGTATTTGCATAGAATGGTTGAACCATTCAATAGGCTTTAATAGCATATGAACTTTATCAAAACCAATGAGTAGGGAGGAGGTTAAAACAACCTGTACATTTACTGTTCTATATTGCTAAGGAATTTGACGACTGATATTATATTCATATTATATTTTGTAATTTAAATTTTATAGAGTTTTGCAAACTTGAAGTTGTGCCGCTTCGGAAGAAGCGCAATATCTAAGGTGGGGAAGTGTAAGGGCCATGGGCCTTGCCCCAGATATATTTGTCTGAATCAAATATGTATCAAATGGACTGACTATTAGATGAATGCTAATGGGTATGAAGTAACCAAATATTACCTTGTGTTGAGTTGTTCGTTCAGGTTGTCTAGAACACAATATTTGAAGGTAATTATCACAGTAAATGTATGTTATTTATTGTTTTCATCAGTTCAAATCAATTCTCCCATCATTCATTTATCATCAGGTAATATCCATAATCACTGTTATTCTGTATTTACTTAGCAACTGTTAATTATTTGCACTGCACATTCCTGACAAAAGCTTCATGGAGGCCGCCATTTTGTACTTGTCCGGTCAGTTCAATTCAACTCATTAAAACTTCTGCCTGTACACGAATACGCTAATGTAATGCTACTTAAACTTCTTCAAATAAAGGAATAGTATTTCAGTGTAAATTTATTGTTCTTGTTCATTTTATATTTGTTAAATGAGATAGCGTTCAGGGACTATTTCTTGTAATAAAATGGTGTAGTTAAATCACTATCCTGACATCCTGTATAATGCTGAATGCTCTATTATTGCTAACCCATGCAAATATTCCATGTTATGGACACATTTAGACATAATTGTAGAACTGAATTATTGTGTATTTGTTAAAGTTATTTTGCTTATATGTATTATAAATGTCATTTTGATGTGTCAGGACCGCATTGCATCCTTACAAAATATTTCAGATAAATGTCTTTTCATTGGTTAATGGTAATCCTGACGAGCAGTGATTGGTTAAATATCCTGTCGTCAGGTACAACAGCAGTTGCACTTGCGGCAAAATTCAAAACAAACTTCTGTCAAATTGACCAAAACTGTTATAAGCCTTAAAGGTATTACATATTTAGATTTTTAGAACTTTATTAAACAGACAGCTTATTAGCTTTTTAAATTATAAGTAATAAACAGATTAAGAAGCTTATTAGATACTTAATTACAATAAAATTGCAATCATTTTCGTCAGCAACTTTATTTTCTTCATCATCATCATCGTCATTGTCGTCAGAAACATTATTTTCTTCATCATCACCATGCTGATATTCATCCTACTCATCATAATAATTATCATCATCATCGTCATAATCATAAATATCCTCCTAATCATTCGCATGATAAATATCACCATCATCATCATCGTCATCATCATTATCATTATCATCTTCATCATCATCATCATCGTCATTGTTGTCGTCGACGACATACACAACATTATCCTCTTCATCACCACCATGCTCATGTTCATCCAACTCACCATCATACTTATCATCGTGGTCATAATCATGAATAACATCCTCATCATTCGCGTCATAAACATCACATCATCATCATTATCATCATTATCATCATCATCATCATCATCATCATCATCGTCATCATTATCATTATAATCATCGTCATCATCATCATCATCATCATCATCATCGTCATCATCATCATCATCATTATCATCATCATTATCATTATAATCATCGTCATCATCATCATCATCATCATCATCATCATCATCATCATCGTCATCATCATCATCAACAACGACTTCAGCAATGTAGTCATACGCCTCCTACTAATCATCATCTTCATCATCTTCATCACAAGTGACATTAGAAAATACATCGTATTCATCAGAATATACATCGTATTTTATTTTATAGCCAGGACTAACACCTCAGTGGTAGGCTTCGTCAGTGGTCCGGAGTGCTTCGTATTTTATAGTGCAATACAAATAGCTGGTGTTCATAAATGGTAACAGCTGCAGAATGTTCGTGGATACGTAAGTAGCATAAGTATATGCCATATTATATAGCGTTGCGTACTCACACGATTGCGGGGATTTGGATTTTGCTGTGATGTCACATAAGCATAATGGCTGACCGCTCACCAAATGCGCTTTATATCGTAATGTGTATTCACTATATTATGCCGATTAACTCAAGTATCTTAGCACACCTTTAATTAATACACAGTGAAAACTGTTGTTTGGTGCGCTTGTTTAAGCCATATATTTTGTTTGTCCTTTACGATAAAATCCAGCTAGTACCTAAATAAGTTGTATGTCAGTGAAGCAGACATTTTTAATGGTAAATAAAATCCCTTACTTTCAAAATCGGTTGACAAATTTCTTGAGCGAAAACTGTTTTTGATGGGACATGCTCAATGCAAAATTCTGCTGCATAAATCATTTTTATCCAAAATGTTTTTAAATTGTTCGATATTTGTTAATTAAGACACACTGAAAGTTCATTAACAAACTATAAATGTCAACTGAAATTATTTAAATTTCTTAATGTTAATGTCCTGCTGTCCCACCAACAAGGATATTACATGGGAAAGAAAACATAAAACAAAATGGCTGTAAAATGTTTATTTCTCAACCGATTTTCAAAACTAAGGTATTTTTTATTTTCCACTTAAAATACCAAATTATAATGATATATAAGTGATATGCGTTTTATTTAAATTAATCAAGCTACTGCAGTAAGAACCTTGGCTTAATGGCCGAAACAAGCGCCCCGAGCAATAGCTAACAATCTAGAACTATTCACTTTAGTGGTTTTAATAGTTAGACGTAGTCAGATTTCAAAACGAAATTAATTCAAAATTCCATTCTAATGACAGTACTAAACTATAATTGGAGCTGAAAGGTATAGCACGGTAGGACTTTCTAGTTTGCCATATCTCGTCATATTCACTGGAATGCGTTTTAAAGCGCACCAATTGGATGCTTTCGTAAAATGACTTGAAATGTGAGAGATTTCATTGTTGTGCTAATTTCGTACATTATTTGTATACGAACAAGAACAGAATATCGTTTATGGTTAATTGTCTTGTATTATATCACCATTTATAGTTTAATTGTATCAAACAATACTTTCAAAGACAAGTGCAAGTACACTCAAGTGATATGAAAACGCAACACGGGAATTTCCGATATATATTGTATATACTGCACACTTAATTGCACATAATATTCCAAAGAAATCCCAAGATGTGTTTTCAAAAAGAAAGTTGCAGTTAACTAGAGAAAGGACACAACTGTGATGTTGTAGACGTTTTAATCACACTACACTTTGTAACAAGAACTTCATAAATGTTGAAGTAGCTCTTTGAAAAATTGAGCTAGTTCAGTACTGTATTGAAGGTAAATAGTTCGCAAAATGTTGCATCCTAAGTTTGCTCACATGATTGAGCCAAGCGCGTACTCTGTGAATAATGAAACATTGAAGGAATACTATTTCTGTATTATTTGTTGTTTTAGTATTTTTTCCAAAAGGAAAGGTCTTACGTATAGCCTTGTACCATTCGATTAAAAGCAGCATATTGTACATACAATATATAGCGGAAATTCCCGTGTTGCGTTTTCATATCACTTGAGTGTAGTTTGCAACTTCAAAATTGTGATATAATGCACACAAATTGACCAGACACGATGCTTTTTTTCTTAGACAATGTGCAACTTATGAAGTTTTAAATCTGTGTTAATTACTTTGCATCATTATTTCAGTCTTAATCGCCGGTGATCGACAGAATATTGGAGATTCCTCCCAATGTACAACGACGTCATACACAGGTACATATAATTGCGTATTGTATACATCTTCCGTCATTTAAAAAAAAACCTATCGGTGTCTATGTTTCATCGCCCCCATCGATATATGTGTGTGCACATTTTGCATCATTTCTCTTTAAGCAACATGCACAAAATCGTCGCAAAAATGCGTATTATCCTATATCAAGTTAGTCCTCATTGAAACAAACATTCCGAATCATGATTATACTATCTGGTTCAAGTTTTGGTAAGGCTTTCAACGAAACAAAACACGGATTGACGGGAACCTCTACCGAAATGTGTTAAGCTTTTGAACCACTATAACCTTTGATTTCTTTATCATTCTAAAAAGTGTAAAATTGCATTTAAATTAATAATGGAGCATGTTTTTGCATTCTTTTTTCCATAAAACCTGGAATCTTAAAATAGCTGCCGAGATAAGAAAATCAGGTTATCAGGGGAACACTACTGAAAAGGACATATGTGTCACCGATACTAATCGATTACAGAGTGCAATAATCTACTTCATCACATAACATGCGGTGTGAGAGTGTAATAACACCATTCAATATTTTCGATATTCCACTAGTGGTAAAACATAACGTTAATGACGTCATGGACGTCACGTTAATGTACGTTTTCTGACGTAATGTGACGCTATAAGTTATGTGATAAATAAAATCTAACATTCGTTCTCATTCATTATTGATTTTATTAAACGATTTGGCAAAATGATATAATGCGAGGCTCTTTTCATTATTGAAAACTCGTTAGCAAAAATGATATAATGCTCGGCAAGAGCCTTGCATTATATCATGTTGCCAACTCGTTTAATAAATTCAATAATGAATGAGCACTCATGTAAGATCCTCTATTAATATAGAGAATATGTAAATAAATCAAGCATTCAATGGTCAGTACTGTGTTGGTGACTAACTGGTATTTTACTCAGTAAGCCATTTTGGATTGAATCAAAACAAAAGCGTGGCATATTTCCAACTACAGACGCCTACTTCAATGTATCCTTACCAAACATAATTAGAAATATATTCGCCACATTCTTCTTGACTTAGGTAATCAAAACTCAAAACATTATTTATATCACAGTCAGCAATGTCAGCATAGCACCATAAAACTGAATCTTTCGACGTTTCATTAAAATAAACTGAATTTTCTCGGCGTGGACATTTGGTGAAAGGGGCTCTAAAGGGAAAATATTAATTTTGAACCGGAAATAAAATCGGGAAAAATAATAAATGCAAATACAATTCGATACAACAGATACATGATATGTACTATGTCGATACCGACTAATAACAGGGCGTGGGCACTAACAAAGGTCATAATGTTTTAAAATACAAAAAAATAATAGAAAATGATAAAGACTTGTTCAACAATGACATCCAAACCATCTTACCATAATATGTATAATATGAATGAAATTTAAAGTACACGATTTCACTAGATAAATCCAGAATAAGATGGATGCTATGAATAAACTACAACTAAATAATACAATTAACTACAGGCATCCATAACTGCAGCGACGCCACTGCCAAAGACTACGCGTGCAAGCTGCTGGCACTTGCTGACGAAAGTGCAATAACTCTATGGATGCAACACCCATCTGGTTTCCATGACAACGCCTATGCGTACAACAATATTGAAGATGCATGTCAGGGCACGATGTGTCAAGGTCAAAGTAAGTGAAGATTATTAAAAATTATAATGAAACATATCGTATATGCCCGCTAACTGTACATAAACTATGATTGCGTGATATCTACAAGTGCAAATATATAAGCCTTTTAAATTGTATTCTATTCGCTAATTTACAGTTTGTTACAGTTACATACTACTCACTCTTTAAATACTGATATGCAGGTATCTTTCGGCGAATGAAAAAGCCTCTAGCACTGTGTAGCTTAACTCGTTTGCACAACGTTACATAAACGAAAATGTATTACTTGTGTTTCAATAAACCTTATGTTTCTCTCGTCTATTTTCCTGCGAGATGATTACGGCTTATGTTTTTTTTTATTGAAAAATATTAAAATATTAACACAGTATTACCAAAAGCATGCATAACACGTATTACGTTCAGAATGTTGGTCAGTGAATCAATATACTGCCATTGCTATCGACATTGAAATACTTGTCGTCGTCACCCCACTCAATACGCACAATTCATACGCCACCTTTTATGTTGTCACATATACTGAAAAAATAAAGTTTAGCAAGCACTTATGCACATCTAGCTTAAATTAAATATTTCGTATTTATCATGTTCGGCCGTTTCCAAAGGTCTACTCTCACATTCTTTTAAATAAATGTAATGTTATCTTATATTTCAGTCCAAAATGACTTATTGTGAAGTATTTTAAATCATCTTCATGACTTAGGTTGATCTTCTTTTTCACTTACATTTTGTATTCCAATGTAAGGATCAGAGTTGTCTCCCATTTAGTTAAAACCTACTATTTCACATTTAAAAATACAAATAAGGTAAAGAGCAAGATTAAACATTACACAATAACGTTATGGGTCTCAAGTTATAAAACACGCTAAAACAATCGAATATAAAGATATAGGGAACTAAAGTTTACCATTTGTGAAATTACCGCCCTCTCAATTGAAATAAGAGCGAAATTATAATTTCTGTAAAACATGTAGATTACCACATGTTGCTGTTGTTTTTGCATATTTCTTTTGAGACTTATTTCCTTAATATAACTGATAATTCTGTAAGTTATATTGCCCTTGACTGCTTCTACACATATCCTAAAATCTGGTCAACGGGATTTATAATTATTTACTTGTTAAACTTATTTTTATCAGTATAAATACATTAGTGTATAACTGGGGCCGAGATGACTCGGGTCACGGGTTTGAGTATCTCATGACCTCACTGGGTTACTTCGGTGTGCCCGTATGCAAGACACTTACCTAAGCCTCGCTAACCGGGCGGTCCCGTGTATAGGAGTCTATTCGTGGAGCACACGCGAAAACCATAGGAACATACTTGATAGTAAGATTAGTGTCCCCAGATTTCCATATATCCTCCCCACACTGTGTGGATTCCTTGAACTAATCCAAATAATGCGTTGAGACGCTAAACATAATTCAATTAGTACATACTTTCATTTCGCTAGGAAAACAATCAGTGTACAATCGTACGATGGTCATGTTATAAATTGTCAATATAAAGGGCTGTAACTTATGCATTTTATACCTTGTACGCAGAATATCCGTTTGTGTCTCTTTCTTGTATTTGTTTTTTTTAGTTCATCCGAACCTTACATACATATCGGAACAAAATCTATTGAGTGATTTTATTAAGTAGTTCAATTTAGCGGACTTCCAGATATGGAAAACTAAGCTGCGCCTATCATTGCGTGTGTTAAGTTTAAAACCCGCGAACATCGAAGGAAATCATCTATAAAAGCTGGCAGTTAAGAAGGTGCTGACAGACAGTGAGTGGGTTCAAACACTGTTCATGTGCAAATTAAAGGAAGCCGCCAATGAACGGGCGGGTTGAACTATAAGTCGGTCGTTATCGCTCCCTTGAACTTATTTTCTTAAATATTTACACGAGCATATTTGTGTTTTACTTTTATTGCCTATTGATGCTGCCTTGTTGGTTAGAGATTAGATCATTGCGGGGATTTCTTTATTTACACTGTACTGTTTTAATGGGATGACAGTAGGGTAAGTGTGAGGTTTGGTGCACCCTAGAACCGGTTTAAACCCCCAATGGCCTACTTTGCCACTGACCGTTCCAAGGCGGTAGCCCTATTGTCAACCCTTTTTGTGTTTGTGATGTCGTTTGCATTTATTATTGCTTTTGCCTTCTTGTTTGTCTGTTTGCGTGTTTGTTTCTGTGTTTTGTGGTTTACTGTCCTCCTTGAATGCTACTTTCCCTGTCCGATCTTTTTATATTTCTTCTAATAAATGATCTATTACCTAGTATACCCATTTCACTGTAAACACACATGCATAATAGCAAATATGACAATAGCGAAGCACACAAATACATAAACCATTTTGATGCATATGCTCTTATTTTATTCAAGCTATACGTGCGCAGAATGCAGAAGCCCGGGAGCACTAGGTGGTGACGTATGTCTCAAAGCAATACTGCTACAATACAATTACGCCGTATATCAGAAACTGGGCTATATACACGTGGGTAACTGGGCTATATACACGTGAGTAACTGGGCTATATACACGTGGGTAACTGGGCTATATACACGTGAGTAACTGGGCTATATACACGTGGGTAACTGGGCTATATACACGTGGGTAACAGGGCTATATACACGTGGGTAACTGGGCTATATACACGTGGGTAACTGGGCTATATACACGTGGGTTAACATATACTTTCTTTTACACCAATTATATTTATCATGTTAATAGTAAACTAGTAGTCATACTGATTTCCTAGAGAAACTACGCACTATAGCATATATACCTACAATACGAGTAGTTAAATACGACATGATTACACATGTAACTGTGTGGCAAAATAGTTGTTTAAATATGGTAATGTTCAGCGGCGTCAATAGCGCAGTGGATAATGCATTGCGCAGTAGAGCTTCAGACCTATGTACCGCATTGGTTAGCGGGGGTATTTATCAACGAAACCCTCATCATTCGTATTGTGCATTAGAACTGCAGGCCTCTGTACCGCTTTGGTTGGCTCTCTAGCGGGATTATTTATGAACGAAACCTTCATCATTCGCAAGTATCAATTCGCTCGGAGATCGATGTCCCAACATGACCTGACATACCTGTGTTAACGGGACGTAAACATACACATATTTTCATTTAAATGACTGTCCTTTCTGATTGATTTTCAGGTAAATGAGGTCGCCGGTGGCTGCCACAGCTGCACATCCTACAGCTACAATGGAGGAGCCGTGGATATACACAACCTCTCTGGCCAGACAACCACACTGCTGAGTGTATGCGAGAGTATGGGAGGACGGGGTCAAAACAATGGCGACCACGTGCATTGCCAGTTTACGTGAACTTGTCTTTTATAAATTTAGTTAATCGTATCTAGGTGTTTTGTGTTTCCTTCTTTAAGCCTGTTCGGAAAGAGAGACGTATTATGATATAGGGGTGTCCGTCCCGTAACAATTACGAAAGCAAAGAACCTATTCTCTATGACCTCATATAGAAAGACCCGAGTCTTACAATTACTTCGAAAGCACAACACCCACTCATATGCAACTTTATACACTGTACTTGGCACGATAAATAATCCTATTGCTTTTGGGGTCTGCAGGTAAAAGTTCAAGTTCGCCATGACCGCGTATGAAACTAAGCATTTCGATTGATAAATTGATACATAGAAACACTACGAAACTCTACGATCATGGAACGTTATAAACGTATTGTACCTGGTAATAGGAGGAACCCTACGATCAGTATATCAAGGCCCAAGGTCCCCATGGCCTATCTATTATGCGTGACACCCGAAGTATAAAATCAACACAGTGAACATCTTAATTTCACAAAAGTATTGCACTTAGTGAGAAAAGGAATCCTATCACTTTAGGCGTATGTGGGTCAAGGTCACAATTACCCCATGAAGAAACACATATTTCTTGAGATACCCCTAGAACTATAACAACTACACGCATGGCATTTAATAGATACATTTCCCTTGGTGAAAGGACGAAACTTATTGATTTTGGAGTCAGTAGGTAAAATGTCAAGACGATCATGACTTTATATACTGTGCATCAAAGTGCCTAGACGCCGAATATGAATCGTGATTTGTTTTTATTACTTTCTATATGTTTTCATACCTGATATAATTAATAATTAGATGGAATGGAAACAGACGATCCTGGATCTGTTTGTAATTTTGTCGTACCCATCCGCTAAGTTTCGCAAAACATTTTGCCGCCAAAAGTTTACATTGTAATTTTATTAACAGCCGAAAATCAAAATGACTGACGGAACATTCCATTGTTTTTGGGTAAGGTGAATTAAGAAAAAATCACTTGACCAAAAGTGGTGTCAATAACAAACTATATTAAAAAAATAAGCTTAGCAAGTCCTTATGAAGAAATTGAATACTATTTTATAATGTGAGGTATTATCAAACAGTTGCATGACATAGGGCGATCTTCTCTTTCACTAATTAGCTGTGATCCAATGTAATTATCAGAGTTTCCCAAAATACAAATATGATAAGGAACATGGTTAAACGTAAAAAAATAACATTTCTGGGTTTCAAGTTATAAAAACCGCAAAATCAATGGATACTAACCTTGTCATTACAATGCAATAACGAACCAAAGTTTTAAAAAATTGAAATTACCTCCCTTTTAATTGAAATAAGAACGAAATTATAATATATGTAAACAGGTAGATTAAAACATTTTGTTATTTTTTCGCAGATATCGTCTCAAACACAATGCCCTGCATATATTGCTAATTATGGTAATTATATTGTTAATGACCTCTGCCACGTATAGCCTAGAATATGCGCAAATGAATTTGCCATGCAATTTACTTGCTAAACTTATTTTTATCAGCATATAAACACATTATACTATTTACCTACCTTTTTCTTTGATAAATGTAATGGGTTTCATTCCAAAATAAAAGTAACGTGCATACTATTGTTTGAGGTGCTGACCATTCAAATCCTATGTTTTACTTTGTACATCAGAACCTAAAGGCAGTCAAGTGCAGACGACAAATATCTAAAAATAACTCCGCCATCTTGTTTTATTTTTACAATGTAAACATTGCTGATCAAAATGGATTTTTGGATTTGTGAAGCTTAGCGGATGACTTATGCAATATTGTAATCAGATCCAGGAGCGTCTATTTACATAACATCTAACCATATAAGGTATGAACACATATAGCAATTAATAAAACAATATATCGATTAATATCTAGGCACCCTGAAATGCATAGTAGGAAATTGTTTTGTTTAATTCAAGAAACTTCCATTTTTTGCCGTAGAATATAATTATTATGTATCACTTTATCTTTTTTTAATTTTTATTTAAATAGGATGAACTTGAATGGTACATGTATATCATCCCCGTACACCTCACCAGTTGCATAAAAGATAAAACAATTGATCTTTCCTTGCATTCGACAGCATTCCAACATTCCATGAGTGCCATTCCAACACATCATGAGTGCCTAAGACATTACCTTTTGTAAACTGCAGGGACTGTAGAAACGATTCTTCCTCATCCGTTTGCCCCGCAAAATGAACAACGGTGTTGATTTGGGGTTTTTCTAAAATGTGAGTGGTTTATTAATATGTCTTCTCTCTATATATATCATAAAGAAGGCAGTTTGATGAATAAATGAAACTATTCTCGTATAGGAACAGCATGTCATAATGTCGTCATTCTATTTGTTCTCGGTTAGTTTTTCTCATGCAAATTGGGTATTCCGTTTTGGCGCGTTTCTTGGGTATATATACTGATGGATACTATATGCATTATTTATATATTTTACAATACAGTAGAGAACTAGTTTGCATGATTATAATTATGTTTTATCTCGAAATGGTATATGCATTTCCTTTTACATATGTATGTATATTGTATAGTTATCTCCATGCATGTATACATATCTCCTATTTGTGGAATACTAGTATTTGGTTTTACATTTGTTTTAAAGAAAGTTGTTTGTCTTTTTCAGAAGTATTCCTTCCAACACTGGACTAAATCGGAAATATTGGAAATTCATTTGGACTGAAAGGACAATTAACATTTAGATTAAAGAGACACTTACTGTTTTGGATTAATGAAAAACTTACTGTTTTGGTTTCAACAGTAACTTAATGTTTTGGATTAAAGAGACACTTGCTAATGTGAATTAAAGGAACATTGGATAATTGTATTCAGACTTAATTAAAAAAATGGATATTAATGAAAAATTGGATTGGTGTAGTCTGTAAGTGAATATTTTATATAAATACATTTGTTAATTATATGTTTGTGTTGCTATTTTTGCTTCATTTTTCGTTACATTTAAGACTTGTAACACAAGACAACATAAGAATATATACAACGGCCAAGTCTTATCTTAATATGTCTTAAAACTATATATTACGTTATTACGACATATATTATAGAAGTATCACACCATCTGTGGGGTACATTAAAGCTTCCATACGGAAGAACTCATGCATATATCCCAATACAAATCTAATAACCAATACTGATGTGTTATGAACATACAATATAATGTTTACACTTTAGAATGATAACTGCATTAAAACTGGAAGAAGGTAGACATTATGGAACGTAAGATATGATGCACTGGTTCTGTTGCTAAACAATCAATGAAACATGGTGGTGTTGCAAATATAACAGTTCTTAAGGAAATAGATTTGTCTGTAAAAAAAAGTCGCACTTTATTGACGGCATAATTTAACTCAGCGTCATAGTTATTTTTGTGTTCGGAGTTAGTTATTAATATTAAGCGATAATCTTTTTCTTTCACTGAGAAATCTAGATTTAACACCTATAGATATGTAATGAGTAGATAAGACTGCAATAGGTTTTTTGTATTTATCGTGCGATTTCCAAAGTTCTCCTTTCATACGCGTTTGATATATCACACTAGCGTTGCCTGTGCAGTGTGGCGGCGGTAAAAGTCTCCCCATGTTTGCATTCATTCCCCCCCCCCCCCCCCCCCCCACTCCCCCCCTCGCTGAACTCGATATTTATATACAGATATCGGTGGTACACGCTCATATATTTGTGTTTCCTTATTTTAATTTCGTATAGGTTGTTCCATTACTACAGTCTTTAATGGTGTTGCGTATTGCTTAATGAGCATTAGGATACATTGCATGCTTTTTAATTTATTTATTTCGCCCAGTGTTTTCTCGTATTTAAGGCAAAATATTTTTTAGAAACTGAGACCATTCGCCTCTGACCATGGAATGGTGTGAAAATAACTCATTGAAGATTCCATGTTCACCGTCATATGCATACCATCTTCGGGATGGCTCAAATTTCTGTACTATTGACATTTTAAATATTGAGTTCATCTCAACCCGTGAACGGTAGAAAGCAATTTACACAACCGTTCATGAACAGTCTCAATAAAACCGAGACTGCAATAGTTTTGTATTTATCGTGTTAGGCGATTTCCAAATTTCTCCTTTTGTACTCTTTTTATCCACAAATATTCTCAATTATACATATCAGTAATATGGGTTACTGAACTTTACTGTCATATATTACTTGTGAAAAAGTGATGAATCAACTTTAAAACGTTACACATTTAAGCACTTATACGATTAACTGTTACGTTATCTCTTATCGATTTGACCTGTATTGCTAAAACTGATATTCATATTTGAAAGGACTTTCCTATGTAGCTTATCATGTAACCTAGGACAAAATTTAACGCGATGAAGTTTAGTATTATTAGCTTGTATCTTATCAGGAGTTGAACACAGATATCAGGACATTAAGTAGGTCTAGTTTGATTATTTTATTAAATATCCTTGTATTATATGTAAGTATAAACTCCTTTCATTGAATATATTGTTTAGTAATTTAATATTATAATTAAATATGTATTACATTGTTCTGCTCCTTTTCTTTAGAGAGAATGTTGTTACAAATACACGATCGTAATATGTTGCACAAGTGTGTTTAATTGTTATTATGTAGATTACTGGATATTAAAGGGACTCAGGACAATCTTGACGTTTTTATCAGGCATTAAAAGCAACCTATCGATTTATTAATCCAGTATCATTTTGACTTTAAACCTGCTTGCATATATTTAAGTACAATTTAGATTTTTCTTCGCTCGTTTACCATAGGTTTGAAGATATTATTGGTGAAATATAATCAACGGTTAGTAATATGCAATATGCAAAAATAATTTGCTTTACATTATTCGTATAATTAATATTAATGATTAAATAAATGCAATTTATGTAGAAAAACTAACGGGACGCAGCGAGTTTCACATAAATTAAGATTGCCATTTGTCACGTTAAAGGACTTACGCTTCAGAGCTGTTAATCCTGTGCACCTCGGAGGTTCGTGTCAGTGGCATGGCTGAGGGATTTCATCCTCTATCTCATCTCTCTCTCATTTTGCTGTCCCAAAATGATTCTAGATATTACATGAAGTAAATCACTACTTCATTGCATGTGTTAATCAAGTTCGCAGACAGTAACATTCCTATGGCAGGAGCGTAGTGGCCTTAAGACAGAAAGGAAACTACCTATACAGAATGTTGCCTTTCTGAACAAATCTAGTTCATGTTGAAGAAAAAATGAACTTTATTTAATCGCGTATTTTATTATTAAAGCTTCCTCGAGGTCTGATATAGGACCATCCACTCGAGAAATTAGAAGCCCGTGTGCATTTGAAATATACCGGATGACCAAACTCCTAGCAATACATATTGTTTCCTGCCTGATAATAAGCAACAATAACAGAAAATCGTAGTGTGCATAAAAAAAATACTTCAGAAATGTCTTGTTCGATATGAAATGTATTTTTCTAAAATTCAATACAATAACTACTGAAAAGGGGATCCCTTGGAAGCAAGAAACACAAACAAGAGACACAAGTAGCAGACTCTGTTTTGTTAAATCTGTCCATGAGAGGTAATATAAGTGCAACACCTCTCACGCCTCCTAGCGCCGGCTTAAGCGATATTCTACTTTAAACCCACAAATATTGGGCTTGATGATCCCAAAGGATCAGTAAGTAAAAACACTAATGATTTGTAGTCGGACGCCCATAGATAGGTAGTTTTATTCATTGATTCTTTACCATTTATCATATGACATACATAAGCTTTCAGTCAAACGAGCTCATTTAAACAACTCTTTGAAACAACATAAACACAATTGTCTATGACAAAGCCCGTTTTGTAAATGTTTTATTTTCCCCCAAGTGTTTTAATAGAAGTTTCTCTATTTGTAAAGGCATCGTTATTTTGAGCTCACCTGAGCCGAAGGCTCAAGGCAAGCTATTATGTATATTTTCTGATTTACCTTACGTAACTAAAACATGAAGTAATATATTCATTTTGAAGTCAATTGTGAGACATCACACACGTACAAGGACTGATCATATTGTTCAGAAATACAGAAATGAGGATTCTTCAGAAACAAAGAATACAAGCAAGAGAGAAAAGTAGCAGACTCGGTTTTATTGCGTCTGTTCATGAGAGGTAATATAAGATAGAACACCTCTCACAACCCCTAGAAACGGCTTAAGCGGTATTATACATTTCCAAAGCCACAATGAATGGGCTCGATGAAATAACATAACTGATTGGTAGTGCGAGGAGATTCCATACATCAATAAATGAACGCTAGTTAAAGGTTTTAATAAAGACAGAACATAGGATCCCTCTAAAGCAAAGAAAAGATGGTGATGAATGACCTTTACATCCGTACGGCTGGAAAACCTTGACGGCTTCCCATGGATCTGTCGGCCATAATTGAGGGTTCGTGTTATCCGGACAAGAAAGATGTATATGATGTATATGATGATATTTCGTCTATCCATGCATCACATACACTGACTGGGCAACGTTTTATGAATGTCCACTTTCTTGCTATTTGGCATATTTCATGCCCAATTCATGTGCACCAGCGACACTTTAGCCAGTTGCCATATCGTTTTTGAAACCGGTCAGTGGATTAATAAATAATAAATTGAATGAGTATTGACAAAAAGAAAATCACAAAACATATCACAAAGAAGTGATTCCAAAATTTAAGAGAAATGGTATATCAGTACATTGCCAAACTTTGTTCTAACAGCGAGAACTCCAACTCTAGCTAAAGAGCGACAACTTGGACCAATCGGCCACCTAGCTAACTTAAAACAGGTGGTGTCGCTGAGCAAGTGTTACTTAGCCCGATTACTAGACCTTGAAATGTATGATTAGAAATATCGTGTGGTCACGATTTATGAACAAAGACATTTC
This sequence comes from Cyrtodaria siliqua, assembly GCA_037043455.1. Classification (NCBI taxonomy): domain Eukaryota; kingdom Metazoa; phylum Mollusca; class Bivalvia; order Adapedonta; family Hiatellidae; genus Cyrtodaria; species Cyrtodaria siliqua. The sequence continues at coordinate 112,033 of JAWPHD010003055.1, read as the reverse complement.
ATTTTATAAACATAAACCAAATCCCTCCCAAATGAGATTAAATTCCGAAAATAAAGTTTATACAAAAGGATAGAAAGACAGACGGACGAATAGCGTCAAGTTAATCCATGTTTCGACAAAAGCGGGACGGCATAATTCTAACCAATGTTTATCGGTATTTGTTTCTAGTAATTATCCGTTATTTATCATGTTTATCACGTTTATCCTATACTCCAACAGAAAACAGGAATTTCCTATCAAAATATGAAACGTTGGGACTCGGGATTTACCAAGAATTATGTCTACTTCGAAATAATCAAATATAATTTAGTTGCGTTCTTACCACGGAAGAAAATAATATTTGTATTCATTAACTGTACCTAACACAGTATAATGGGCGACTGTGCCTAACACAGTATAATGGTCAACCGTACCTAACAAAGTGTAATGGACGAATGTGCCTAACACAGTATAATGGTCAACCGCACCTAACACAGTATAATGGGCAACTGTGCCTAACACAGTATAACGGGCAACCGTAGCTAACACAGTATAATGGGCAGTTGTGTCTAACACAGTATAATGGGCAACAATACCTAACTAAGTATAATGGGCAGTTGTGTCTAACACATTTTAATGGGCAACTGTGCCTAACACAGTATAATGGGCAACCGTACCTAACACAGTATAATGGGCAGTTGTGTCTTACACAGTATAATGGGCAACCGTAGCTAACAAAGTATAATGGGCAACTGTGCCTAACACAGTATAATGGGCAACTGTGCCTGACACAGTATAATGGGCAACTGCACCTAACACAGTATAATGGGCAGTTGTGTCTAACACAGTATAACGGGCAACCGTAGCTAACACAGTATAATGGGCAGTTGTGTCTAACACAGTATAATGGGCAGCAATACCTAACTAAGTATAATGGGCAGTTGTGTCTAACACATTTTAATGGGCAACTGTGCCTAACACAGTATAATGGGCAACCGTACCTAACACAGTATAATGGGCAGTTGTGTCTAACACAGTATAATGGGCAACTGTAGCTAACAAAGTATAATGGGCAACTGTGCCTAACACAGTATAATGGGCAACTGTGCCTGACACAGTATAATGAGCAACCGCACCTAACACAGTATAATGGGCAGTTGTGTCCAACACATTATAACGGGCAACCGTAGCTAACAAAGTATAATGGGCAACTGTGCCTGACACAGTATAATGGGCAACCGTACCTAACACAGTATAATGGGCAGTTGTGTCTAACACAGTATAACGGGCAACCGTAGCTAACAAAATATAATGGGCAAATGTGCCTGACACAGTATAATGGGCAATTTTTTAAAAATAATGATTGCCGTGTGCTCCTTTAAACTACGTATGCGTGGATAATTGTTAGCTGGCATGAGTTCAGTTGTTTGTAAACAACTTTTATGTGTCTAAGCTCATAAATGTAATCTATACCATATCAGAGTATTGTGTAGAAACATATTGTCAACTTATATTACCTTTACGTCATCGATCATTTAGATGTGGTGTTGCACCTTTAAAGCTAGAGACGGGACGCTATGAGAACCGTGTGTGCCCACTTTGTCAGGAAGAAGTAGAAGTGCATGTAACCCTTAAGTGCAATACGTATATTGAACACAGACATATAGTATCTTAAAAAGCGCTTACAGTCTGTTTATAGTTTTAGTCATTTAGATAAGATGATGTTTTTATTTTCCAATCAGGAAATGATAAGAGTATGTGCCAAAACCTGTTAATATTTTAAAATCTAGGAATTCGTATTTGTATAATTAATACTATTTTAACTGAGTGTATATTTAATTTGAATGTGACATGTATTTCCTGAACAGTTACTGTTAATCCGTTCACGCCTGGTATAACCTGATGTGCTAAATGATTTTTTAGCTTTATTTATTCATTTTTTTAATTTGTGTTTAAAATTTGGACTAAATTGTTCCCAGTTGCTTATTTGCAAAATGTGCATGTTTTATTGGGAGTCTTCATTATGTTCATGCGCCCAAAACAACGATATAAATATGAATTATTGATATAAATTCAAGATTGCGAGTAGAAACTTCAAAATATGTATCTCATTTGAAAGATAATTTATATCCAAGAAAAATGTTTTAAAAGAAAGGAAATAAAAATTATCTGACCCAAAACTTCCATGTAGACAGCCATATATGTTTACATCATATATCCACCAGTATCTTCTTTTCGAAATCGATCAGAATAATGTTAAACAAATGTGTTTGGTTTATTAAGCCAATGCTCTCACGCCAAAAGTGTGTACGCTACCTAACCCATACTCTGTTCAGAATGTTGCAGCAATTAGGACCTGGGTGACTGATTGTATAAGTAAAAACAAACAGATGTTTTACTTTTCATGACCATAGGTCAAATACATGGACAATTATGATGCATGATATGTTGCACGTTAACGTTTTGTGGAATAGGGCATTGCTGTGTGTAAACAAAACTGAGATAGGGATCGCATTACGGCTATAAGGAGCGATTGTATAAGGTTTTACGATCATATATATAGTAAACCACATCAATTATGACCATGGAGAGTTTGCAAGCTATATTTAAACTATTTATGGAAATAACTCCGTAAGAATTGATAACCGAGTTATAGAATAATTATGTTACATGTGGTTTTATGCGTGATACGAACAGTTTTATTACCGGACAAAGTGACCCGTATGTGTTTAAAATACATCAAATAATAGTAATATTAACGTTGATTTGGTATGCCAGCAACCTCTCCAGGAACAGCCACAGGACATTCAAAGGCACATTATATTGTTGGGAAACATAAAAAATTACAATGAGTATTAGTTGAAATTTGATCAAGATCTTTAGATTATTCCTGTAAGGCCTTAATAAGCTATATGTCACATGGTGAGAAAAGAATCAGGACGATATAGGCGATAAGGGACTGTTAGAAAATAGAAATTAAAATAGTCGAATTTAACTATTCTAATGTTATGTTTTACTAGTCGAAGACGCTATTGTCTACAAGTCGTTATCATAATAGATAACACAGTCATTGACCTTTTGTATATAATTAAACAATAATTATAACTAAATAGCGTTTTATTGCATATAACAACGGTGAAGTGTTCGTTTTGTTATCTGTCCAAAAACCGATTACCTGCAATCAAATGCCAACGCATTGACTGAACAGGTCAGCCACTGTTTAGGATAAAGGGCTATATGTACTTAGCATTAATCTAAGGATCTAATCGTTAACACTTATATGTGTGTTAACATCATTTATATATAACATGACAAATGATAAAGGAAACAATGTAATCATACCTCCATGGGCCGTAAGCTGGTTTATCGGTCCAGGATTTGACTCAATCGGCCATTAGCAGAAGAATTCCAATAAATATCACAGTGCCTGCGATTTTCAGGCAGCCAATATCTTCAATAAGACATCCATACCCGTTCCATGCTGAAATGTCCCTACTCGGCAACGGTATGTGCCAATGTCGACGCCCATAATTGTATCTTACATGTAAAATCATTTTAGAAAATGAAATCACTTTGAACATTTTCTATCCAAATAACGTATAGACACTTTTTAATAGGCGTTTTAATAATAAAAAAGTAACATAACAATCCGTCACAGGACGCTCTACTGATTGTCGTGTTTTTATACAATTTGCGACAAAACAACGGCTGCATTATGGTATGTAAATATATATCTGCAAATCAGTATCAATATCTTGTTTGCCTTGATACATGTACCACATAAATTCTCCGAATTGTTTTTCTCCCATGCCAAATTGCTTAGCCGGATACAAATAGTGTTGTCCCACGCCATGTGGCTGAGCCGGGTAAAAATATTGTTCGCCCACGCCACATTGCTAATCCGGATGAAATACTGTGTACAATCTTCTTTTAATGTGGGGCGTAACAAACCACACCATCTATTGATGACATACAAACACACATCACGTTTAACCCGATTACATAAACAAGTTAGGTGTTATGGACGTGGTGCCTTTGACCCGTGACCTTATATTTATAAATATGATTCGCATAAAAATAGTTCTTCTGGTAAATTAAAAGGCCCGCAGTTCTCATACTTTGATGCTGACAAATATAACACGGACAGCCATTTGTCAAGGTTTGAGCGATACGCAGATCTCGAGTTACAGGCATGGAGTAAGGATAAATGGACAGGCCATCTAAGTGCATTATTGAAAGGCAATTCCTTAGATGCATTTTCTAGATTACCTTGACTATGATAAGTTAAAGGATGCGTTGCTTAAGAGATTTAACAAAAAGTAGTTATCGAAAGCGATTTAGGGCTAGTTTACCCGAGAAAGACATTTTTTATTCGGTTTATTAGAAAACTATCCAAACACTATTTTAACAGGTGGCTAGAGCTAGGAAAGGTACACAAGACGTATCAGAGCCTTTTAGACTTCTTGTTCAGAGACCAGATGTTTAATGTATGTAGTAGGGATAGTATGATTGTTTGTTTGTTTGTTTGTTTGTTCATTCATTCATTCATTCATTCATTCATTCGTTCGTTCGTTCGTTCGTTCGTTCGTTCATTCATTCATTTATGCATTCATTTATTTATTATTATTATTATTATTATTTTATTTTATTGTTTGTTGGTTTGTTTGTTTGAAACGCTAGCCATTTTACCGAAATCCTGGTATCGTTTCTGATTGGCTGATAAGACACACCAGACAGAAAGGCAAGGCACTATTTCATAAAGTAATATTAAATAAAACAAGTTGAAAACGTTATCGATATATCGACGAACTAAATGTTGATGGTAAACGAGGCGAATACAATTAATAATTAGTATATGGTTTCCAATAAGGATACATTCGATTTTGTGCCAGAACATGTTTTAACATTCTTCAAAAGCGAAATGCTATTTTATACACTTAGTAAATAATAGTTATGTGAAAATGGTAAAGTATGTTGTCTGTTTTACAATACAGGGTATATAATATACATTTTAATTATATATGTTTTGTTGTTCATTCTTTGCTGTGTTATTTCTTGCTTTCTCTCAATCAGGCTACAGTGTTTAATCATGCTATATCAAATCTGAGTTGGTTTAATCGTGGGAATTTGTTTAGCAAATTTCGAATTGAAAGCGTTTTTGATGAAATGTAAAGAATAATACCCACGGGCGCTCATTTACATACTTTTAAATTTTATTTACTAGTACTTGTTTTATTTTATCTATTCTTTTAGACGATTTGATCCTGATTTTTAGAGTCAGATTGACGAGATTAAAAATGGTTGCTTGTGTTTAAATATAAATAGTAATGTCAATATTGCTGAATTGGTCTATGTCGTACAGGGTACTATACGAATGTACCCAGGGTACATTGGTGTATACACATAATATGTACCCTGAGAACATATTCCATCCACTATAGAACCATTCGTAAAAATAAGACCTTAAGAAACGAAAGAAACTTATACTAAAGATAGTAAAAGCAAAATTATGTTAAAGAATTGCTATAAAAAGTTTTGGGTAGGGCCCTTTCTCGTGGGTAGGTAGAGAAACTGCAAACAAACATATTTTTATGGTCGGCATAGTACCCTGAATAAAACCATTGTAACTTCGGCTTTTACAAACCGGGGAACCAGCATTTATGAAAATCCATCCAGTAGTTTCAGAAGAGTAGTCGCTACAAAAAAAGTTTACGGACGGACAGACGGACGGACGACGGACACCGCACCACGTTTGTTATAGTTTTTATGTCATGAATAATTTGACGGCCATATCAAAACTTACGCAATTGCGTTGAATCAGATAGGTTTTTATTCGAGTATACTGCAAATATATTGCAGTCTCTTTGTAAACAATTTGTGTTGCTTGTTTCACAATCTGAATTAGTGTGTTGTTAATTCATCGGCTATTTAACATAAACTGGTATTAAAGCGATCCGGCGTTTCTTTCTTGCTACAGCATTACAGAAGACACACTGTTTCGATTTGTATTTTCAAACAATCGCCAAAGAACAAGTACGTTTTCCATGTTTATTTCTTTAATCTTTTATTTTCAGAGGATATGCGTGGACGGCACATTTACATGGCTTCGTCAGTTAAAAAGTATCTTGTTATAGGCTCGGCTATAATTGTTCTTAGCCTCTTACTTTATGCTTATAACTATTATCGTGTTGACCTAGATATGGAACGCCTACCAAACATAAGGTTACATGCCGATGCCATCAATCTGCATAATATCGAAAATAGCATTCTGGAACAAAAAGTCCATCATAAATCAAACGGCGATAGTTTTACTAAATCGTTACATATAGAAGGATCGTCTACACCTTTGAACCGTATGAAGCAACACATTTTATCGGTTTCAAAAGTTAAAACCACTGAACTTCCAGATGAAAAGTATTTTCAATTGGACAGACAAGTGAAGGATGTTAATTGTAAGGCTTTGGTGCAAAATGACGAGTCGGAAATTAAAAGAGCTATAGAATTAACGGCTAACACGACCAAGAAAGAAATTCTTCCAAAGGAATACATCCAAATGGCGTCTAACTGCTCACATTTCATAGAAAGAAGGGGTTACATCATGAGTTCATTGACAAAAGAGGAAGAAGAGTTTCCATTAGCATTTAGCGTTCTTATGTACAAAGCAGTAGAACAGAGTGAGCGTCTGCTACGTGCAATATACCGTCCACAAAATATATATTGCATTCATGTGGACGCGAACAGCAAAAGTGATATATTTGAATCCATGTCTGCAGTCGCTAACTGCTTTAATAATGTATTCATTGCTCCGAACAGATTCAAAGTAGAATGGGGAGAAATGAGTGTGCTGGAACCAGAGTTGCTATGCATGGAAGAGTTATGGAAAAGAAGCAATACTTGGAAATACTTCATAAACTTGACTGGTCAGGAGTTTCCTTTAAGGACTAATTATGAGTTGGCGCGGATTTTCACGGAGTACAATGGTGCTAATGATGTGGAAGGGCTCATCAAAAGGTAATATCATGTTATTTTTTGGGTAAATATTTTCTATTCGTGTTTTGATAAATCCAGAGGAAAACACACTGTTTCCTTTATATTATAGACAAGATTTCGGAAATCAGTGTTGAATGGAATTGGAATTAAATTACGAGATACGTACATACAACTATAAACACAAAAATAACATAAAATCAAACGAAACAATTGTAAGCATTATGGAACTTTTAGATTTACATGACATCTGGAGAATTAGTAATATCAGCATCAAAAGGTACACTTAAAATGGCACACTTAGACTATTTCCTTGTCTCGCACTTAAAGAGCAAAAACAATTTTATGAAACTCTCTACAGCTCTAAACTTGTAAAGAAAGATAAAAATATCGGACAGAGAAAGCAGCATTCAAAGACGACAGTCAACCATAAAACACAAAAACAAACACGCAAACAGACAAACGAGAGGGCAAAAGTAATAAAAAATGCAAACGACATCACACACGCAAAAGGGTTGACAATAGGGCTACCGCCTTGGAACGGTCAGTGGCAACAAAGGCCACTGGGGGTTTAAACCGGTTCCAGGGTGCACCAAACCTCACACGTACCCTACTTCATCCCATTAAAACAGGACAGTGTAAATAAAGAAATCCCCGCCATGATCTAATTTCTAACCAGCAAGGCAGCATCAGTAGGCAATATAAGTAAAACACAAATATGCTCGTGTAAATATAATACAAAAAAACAAAAGCATAGAAAGCCAAATGAAGGTATTCAATGACTTGGCAGAAGCCAGAGCAACATGAGAATAAACCATTAAGGGCACGACAAGAAAGATCATAGACAAACATTAAAAGCCACCGTCCCAATGGGCTTTAGGTAGGCGTCATCATAGGGTCCACAGCCTGTCCGGTTATACCATTATCATAGGAAAACGAACTTCTATTTTTTGATACAAACAATCCGTTTTTAAACGAGTTAAATGAAGAAGAACGCGATCGCTAAAGGGACTTCTTAGCATAAACGAATGTTTAAATTCTTTAACAGATATTAAAAATGATCAATCTCCAGGTCTAACTGGCTTTACAGCTGAATTTTATAAAAAAAAATATGGAAAGATATTGATGTTTTTATGGTTAGATCTTTGAATCAAGGATACAATTTCAATTAAGTCGTTATCAGTCACTCAAAGGCAAAGTTTGGTCACTTGTCTTCTTAAAGACGGTAAATCAAAACTGCATTTAAAAAACTGGAGACCTATTTCGCTTATAAATGTGGATGGGAAAATTGCAGCCTTAGCTATTGCCAATCGAATTAAAACAATACTCCCAAAACTAATATCGGAAAGTCAAACAATGTTTTTAAAGGGACGACAAATGGGTGTTTTAACACGACATAATTATATCTGATCTTATTTTATAGTACGACCCGGATTTTTTGTTTTACTAGACTTTGAACACGCTTTTGATTCTTAAGAATGGATTTCATAGAAAAATGTTTACCTTTCCTTAATCTTGGAGATTCAATTTTAAACTAGTTTTACACGTTTTATAATAATGTATGTAGTTGCGTACTAAATAACGGACATTGTTCAGATTTTATGCCGATCCAAAGAGGTGTTCGACAAGGCGATCCTATTTCTCCATATATTTTCATAATATGTAATGAATTTTTAAGTGTTGTTTTGCAATATCATCCCGATATAAATGGTATACGTGTCAGAGACTCTGAATATTTATTAAACCAATATGCCGATGACTCCTCCCTTTTTCTAGAGGATGATGAGAAATCATTAAATACTATCCTTCAAACAGTGGAAACATTTTACCTCTGCTACGGTTTAAATGTAAATTTCACCAAAACCGAAATTATATGGATAGGACCAATAAAAGGTTATCGTGAAAAACTTCATACTGATAAACCAGTGATCTGGAATTATAAAGGAGATTTTAAAATTCTAGGAATAAGTATAACTTATATAAAGCCAACTTTTTTATAAATAATTATCATGATAAACTTAATAAAGTAAAAAAACTGTTAAACTACTGGGCTTTTAGAAATCTTACGCTTATTGGTAAAACAACAGTTATCAAAACGCTTGAATTTCCCATCACAATTGACTGCTTAACTGTCCTTCCTGACCCCACAGATCACATTTGCCAAGAATTTCAAAGTGGTCGGCGAAAATGGATAAGATTAAACGAACGGTTATAATACATTCGGTAAAAAACGGTGGTCTTAAGTTTCCACATATGAAATCACCAAGCCAGTCATTGAAACTTGTATGGGTTAAAACACTTTAAATCCTGAAATATTCTCACCGTGGAAAACACTTACGTGCTAAATGACTTAGACCAGTTTGGTGGACATAAAGTGTGGTATCTCCATTAAGATGTAATTAGTAAAACAACAAACTATCAAAATAGTTTTCAAAAAATGTAATGCATTTATGGGCTTGTTAAGACTGTGATAATATTACAAACGCAATTGAAATGTTATCAGAACATTTATTTTATAACTCAAATATTGCTTTAATAATGACATATGGATTCCATTTACTATATACTATAGGAAATTGAATACGAACAACATTTTAAAATAGCTGATGACACATATCTGCAGAGCCTGCAGTTCAAAATAGTTCATATTTGTTTTGTTTTGTTTACCAATGTCAAACGTTATCAGTGCACAATGTCCGAAACAAAACAAAACAGAGATATGCAAAAAATAATTATTTTTTTTGAAAAAATCTGTTGGTGGTGATGATCGGGTGGTGGTTGGAGGGTGGGGGCGAACCATTGATAAATTGATAAAACAAAACAACACATATGTAAAAAAAAAAAGGGTTTCGAGTTGGAGTTGGGGGTGGGGGTTTGGGGGTGGGGTGAGGGTCAACATAGCTACATGTGCAAGAATTGACCAAAACAACACAGAAATATGTAAAAAATAAAATAAATAGATATCGGGTCCAGGGGGTGGTGGGTAGGGAGTGGGGGGGGGGGGACGGGTAGGAGGGGAGGAGGGGAGGAGGGAGCCCATGGCCCCAATATGGGTGAAGTATGAATATGATGCATAATGCTATAGGAAATCCCAAACCAAATGTATACGCTCAATTTATGTGAAATGAGACACATTTCAAGGGTTATCAGAATTTGGGTTTCATGTGAGCCCAAGGATTATCAAATTACTTGTGCAGCCCTTAAGATATTGTTATAAGGAAGCTCATGGTCAAATTTGGTTGTGCTAGGGTAAGAAAAGTAAGAAATAAAGACTTGTAAACACAGTTTACACGCAAAATTTGATGTGAAATGGGACACATATTAAGGGCTATCATCATGCTGGTTCCATGGGAGCCCATGGGTTACAGGAACCCAAATTACTTATTCAGCCCTTAAGATAATACTATAAGGAAGTCCATGGCAAAATGTGGTTGTGCTGGAATAAGGAATATAACAGACATTTATTGTAAACACAGCTTACATGCAAACTTTGATGTGGGACGCCGACGCCAACGCCGACGCCTTTGTCGAGTATATAAGCTCTCTTATTCTTTGAATAGTCGAGCTAAACACAACAAGACACATTTTATTTCCGAGATATAGTGCTTGTATGACCAAACAAAGTCAGCCACCAAACGGTTGAAGAAATGCAATTTTGTTACAATACCGCATTTTTTAAAAAAAATAAACCATATAGAGTAAACTTTCAGAAAACACAACTCAGGCCATTTTGGATATTGAAGCGTTAATCTCTAAATCAAATTAAAACGTTGCATTATGTTTATAAGGATGCCTGCTAATTTATAAAATACTATGCATACATTGTAATACAATTTTCAGACACCGTTCAGAATTTCATTTGTCAACATATTTATTTTATTGTGATGGTCATCTTTAATTTTCATTTAAACTACGACTTCTTCTGTCGTGTGTGAAATAGTGATTTTGTGATGGCGCATTTGAATGTGTGATGACGCATAGGATTGTTTGTTGACGCGTTGGATTGTGTGGTGCCGCATTTGATTGTGTGGTGCCGCATTTGATTTTGTGATGGCTCATTTGATTGTGTGATGACGCATTTTATTGGGTTGTGACGCATTTGATTGTGTTGTGACGCATTTGATTGTGTGGTGCCGCATTTGATTTAGTGATGACCCATTTGATTGTGTGATGACGCATTTGATTGTGAGGTGCCGCATTTGATTGTGTGGTGACGCATTTGATTGTGTGATGACGATTTTGATTGTATGGTGACGTATTTGATTGTGTGATGACGCATTTGATTATGGGATGACGCATGTGATTGTGTGATCGATTGTGTGGTGACGCATTTGGTTGTATGATGACGCATTTGATGATGACACATTTGATTGTGTGATGACGTATTTGCTTGCGTGATGACTCATTTGATTAATTGGTGACGTATTTTATTGTGTGATGACGCATTTGAACGTGTGGTGACGCATTTAATTGGGTCATGACGCATTTGATTGTGCGATGACGCATTTGATGATGACGCATTTGATTGTGTGATGACGCATTTGATGATGACACATTTGATTGTGTGATGACATATTTGCTTGCTTGATGACGCATTTGATTGTTTGGTGACGTATTTTATTGTGTGGTGTCGCATTTGAACGTGTGGTGACGCATTTAATTGTGTGATGACGCATTTGATTGTGCGATGACGCATTTGATTGTGTGATTACGTATTTAATCGTGTGATGACGCATTTGATTATGTGATCGATTATGTGGTGACGCATTTGACTGTGTGGTGGCGCATTTGAATGACGCATTTGATTGTGTGATGACGCATTTGAATGTGTGATGACGCATTTGATTGTGCGATGACGCATTTAAATGTGTGATGACGCATTTGATTGTGTAATGACGCATTTGATGATGACGCATTTGATTGTGTGATGACGCATTTGATGATGACGCATTTAATTGTGTGATTACGCATTTGATTATGTGATCGATTGTGTGGTGACGCATTTGACTGTGTGGTGGCGCATTTGAATGACGCATTTGATTGTGTGATGACGCATTTGATTGTGTGATGACGCATTTGATTTTGTGATCGATTGTGTGGTGACGCATGTGATTGTGTGGTGACGCATTTGAATGACGCATTTGATTGTATGATGACGCATTTGAATGTATGATGACGCATATTATTGTGCGATGACGCATTTGAATGTGTGAAGGCGCATTTGATTGTGTGCGAGGGCCGCCAGTATTAAAGGTAAAAATCGAGCAAGTAAACCAGCATTCAAAGACGACAGTCAGCCACAAACACACACAGAAACAAACAACTATTAAGATGAATACAAGGCAAGATATGACATCACAAACACAAAAGGGTTGATAAAAGGGCTACCGCCTTGGAAGTGTTATCCGCATGATTTATCAGGTGGGACATGCTTCTCTATTTGATCAAATTCGGATTGGGCTGGGATCCAACGAAGCAATTTATTATTTGCTAAAGCATCTAAAACGCCCACTTTAATAACGGCGAACGATAGTATGTTCAATGCACGGTGGTTATCAGCGTATCTAAAACCAACACAGAACCAAACTGAAGTTCATACTGGCGGAACAAATCTAAATACGTTTTAAAAAGTGTCACTTCTGCTTTAAGCAAATAAAAGGATTAACACGTTTTTAATATACTAAAGCTGTACACGCTTTAAATAAAATGATAATTATTCATGAATATGAATGTGCCTGGGTGAGGTAGTTTCAGTTCAACCAACATCCAAAAAGTTGGTATATAAGCCAGAACTTGATGCGTAAAATATCACCTTCTCTGGCTTTTAGTTTGAGTAGTGATAAGCGAGTACGATGATCGACTACGTTAAAACACATCATACCAAACACACAGATACGAGATCAACCATCCACGCGACCAGCTACTAGCGCGAAAAACTGCCAGGCGGGGAGAGTATTACCAACTCCGCAAAGCATTTACAGCGGATGGCCAGTATTACGCGCATGATATTAAACCTCTAGTTCTTGTTTCAGGGATTTTTGATTTAAAGACCTTCCCAATAAAACTATACAAAACTGTAACACTACGGGCGGAACACAATTCGACACCAGAGTCATAATTTGAACAAACTGGAAAAAGTTTATTAGAGGATTATAAGTTAATGCTACATACAATGTATTATAATATAAATAAACAAATCGAACAGGAAAAGCAGCATTCAAGGACGACATTCAATCACAAACACATAGAGAAACACTGTATTAGAACTCTAGCTTTTGTAGTTTCATAAAAGAATAATTTGTAATATATTTTCCTAAAACACTTTGTAGTGGCAGGACTAAATTTGACATCATGAACATTTGAACAAACTGAGCAGAAAACCATCAGCTAATAAAAGTATATTTGAAGGTGTTCAACTACTAGTATAAACCTATGATCCTCGTGACGGGGACACATTTGACACTTTGTTCATTATAAAAATAAACTCGATTGACAAACATAAGCTAGTGCCACATGCAACTTACACTATAAGACAGTTCGTTGTCTGGTGGTTTCAGAGAGACATGTTTTCACTCTTCGGGGCATAGAATTTGTTAGATATTGGGACCATACACCGTTGGACAAGGGAGTGTAATAAGTATAAAGGTCGCTATGTCCAACATCATATGCATGCCATCTTCAGGCTGGTTAACATTCTTACTATTGAGTTTATGAATACTGAGTTCTACTAAACCCGGGTCTAGGGTGAGCGATAGCTAGCATATTTCACTACCGTTCATGAACAGTCTCAATCAAACCGAGACTGCAATATTTTGTTTATATCGTGTTCGGCCGTTTCCAAAGGTCCACTTTCATACTCTTTCAAGTGTTTCTTTCAGTCTATGAAAACATCAAACTATAATACACTACCTAGAGATCATTTATAAACAAAAACTGTAGAAATGTGTTCAGCAGATTTGTAGAAGTATAGTTTTACGTTTTTTGGTTCTTTTTTGTGGTTAATTCTATTAACGGCGTCTATATAGGATGTCCTGTTTACCTAATTAATGTAACAAACTTGAAAGCCAATGATCTCAGCACTAGCCATGTGACATTTGGTCAAAGTGGAAGACGTCGACGCAGTCACATTAGGTCTCACACCTCTAGTATCTCAAAAGGAAAACAGAACATATTTCCATTTGTTTCTCAATTTTAGGCAATTTTTTATTTTTTAAGTTTTTTCTTTGCTTTAGCATACATCTGCAGTGTAAAATGATACAGAAAATCCCATGTTAATATGAGGTTTGTTTCAAATTTCAGACGTGTTTGACCGAAGCACAACATATTCAGCTAGATAGTGTATGAATTTTGTATTTTCCATAGGGGTCACATAAACATGAGCGAGAAAAACAAAAAACCTGGCTAACTTACGTATTTTATTGTTTTAAATTACTGGTCTTGATTATACTGAATATATTAAACCAACAACAATATCTCCTGCCCAGCTTTGAAGTTCAGATGTTGGAAAAGGCTGTACAGTAACCCTATGGAAAAATTAATTGAGATGTGAGTCCTTTATCTCATACTGAACCTTCGGTTCAGGTAAACTAAATATCGAGATCGTGTTTTTGAGATGGACTCTAAATTTCGATTTTATAACATAGTTTTACATTGCGCAACGTTATTGTAAATAATAGTTGGAAGCAACACACATAAACAAGAGATAAAGGTAGCAGACTCGGTTTTATTGAGTCTGTTCACGAGAGGTAATGTAAAATGCAACACCTCTCACGCCTCCTAACAACGGCTTAAGCGATATTCTACTTTAAACTCACAAAAATGACATATAGGGTCCTATAGAAACCACAGCGTCCAAACGAAATTGCATCGTAGGTCCGCACTGTACTACAAACAAGGAGCAATATTTAATTAATTATACAATCAAAAAGACAAACTACAACAGAAAGGGTAGTGAACACAGGGTACCGACATGGAACGGTCAGTAGGCAATAAGGCCTACAGGTTTATTATTATCGTGTCTTCAGCGCCCAAATAGACAAGACAGTGTAAACAAAACTACATCCCATCAAAAGGAATTCTCTAAGTCCACATCCAGAGAAACTAACTTAAGAAACACTAAGATGTTGTTGTAACGCTATATGAATAAGCAACATCTTAGGATGTATCCTGAATTGTACTGAACAGCCACAGCAGTTGCAGCCAAAGAGAAAAACAATTTAGGGTACGACCAGAACCCGAGGGACGAAAACTCATGCACCTACCTCCGTTGGTCGGGGTTTCAGCAGGTGAAATCATAGAGTCCCAAGAGGTTGTTCTGTCATCGCACAAAGTAAAAGTGACGCGTAGTGACTGACTGTAGAGGGTCAATCACTAAACAAGCAGTGCCTTGTAATACTAAAGGATAGTACCCTTTTCAGATGAACTTCTTGATTCATTTTGTAAAGTGGTCAGGAAACCCGCCAGACCCCTATAACTTTCGAAGTTTATAGAACACATCTCCATAAAATAAAGGTTGTGATATTCCTAGTGGTTGATTTTGTACTATTTCAGAATTCAGATTTTTGGTTGCGGCGGTAGGAGTTTGAGAAAGATCTAAGTAGTTTGTGATAACGAAAACCCTGCTGAAGAAGTTTACTTGTAATAACTTGATTTCGATCATTAAAGTCTGTAACATTATTACAATCTCTAGCAAAACGAATGAGCTGGGAGATATAAACCCCGTATGATGTAGCACGAGGTACATCCCAATCCGGGTGTGGATAGTTAACGATGTTAAAGTTGAAGTCCTCTCTCTTATCATGGATTTCATGTGTGAAATCATTAGAAATCGAGAGATGAAGATCGAGGAATGCTGCTTATGTATCCGAACTATTGGCTTAATTCAACGTGAGCTCTGGTGGATACATGTTAGTAACCATATGAGCAAAGAACGGATTATCAATATTGAGTATGTCATCTAGATATCGTAGATGTATTATTAAACGCATCAATAATTTCACTCTGGCTAGCAGGTGACAAACTCAACATACAATCTCTTTCATAGCAGTACAAAAACAAATCTGCGACAATTGATGCACATTTAGTTCCCGTAGGAATACCAACAACCGGGCAGTAAACAGTTTTACCGTATCTTATAAAGCTGTTATCGAGAAGGAAAGATAACGCTCTACAAACATCAGCACAAGTCCACAACTTATAATTATCAATAGGGGCGTTTGTAAAGAAAACCCTGATATTATTTCAAGCTAGAAAAGTTGCACCTTCTCTAGAAAATGTTTTTTGAATAAGCTGAAGCAATTTATTTTTTATTAGATTATGTGGTAGAGTAGTATATAGTGTGAAAAAGTCGTAGGTGCATAGAGAAGAGGCATGGAAATGCTTACATCGTAGTTTATCAAGGACTTCTCCAGAGTTTTTGATAGACCAAAACAGAATGATTCCTGAGTTTTCAAAAGCATTTCTGCAATACTTAATAATATGTATGTTCTTTAATCGCGGAAAGTCAGGTAGTCAATAGTTTTGATATATTGGTACATGAACTTGAATTAGCAATACAACGTGATTCAGCTTGATGATCGCAAAGGACCTGTAAGTAATAACATTACTGTAAGTCGCATGTGCATTTGCAACATGATGGACTATACGAGTATACTGTTTCATCTTGAGGTGTGTTCAAGTTATTTTTTATCGGAATGTATGACATTATGCTGTCAATAAGGACTTGTAGCTAAGTGATTAGAATTACTGATGCTCGCGTGTTCAAGTCCCGAGAGAGGTACGCCTTTCTTAATGGAGCATTACAGCGATACCTGCTATGTACAGGTACATGTACATTATTAAACCATTCAATGCCTATAAACAAAATGATATCCTGTGTTAAATTTAAACGCTTTTGAACATATTCGATTTATTCGATTTCGGTGTGAAATAGTGAACATGAAATTACAAATAACGACATGCCTTCGATTTCAATATGTGTTTACCCTCGATGCCATTGCGTTCGGACGCTGTGGTTTCTATATGACCCTATATCTCATTTTTGTAGCTTTAAACGCAGAGGCTCTTATTGTACGAGTCGTTTGTCTGTGTCATTGCCTCACATATTTACCACAGTAGCAGCTATAACTAAAATTAATCAACACAAGATGAGCCATTTATTCGTATTTAAATATAATGAAAGACAATATAAACAATTTACCCAATTTATAAAGCTCTTATTTTGCATGATTCTGTATACAATTTTTTTCGATCTTTAACACATTTTTTATTATCTTATTATCAGAGCGCACACAGATCGCTGGGAAAATGCCGGGACTCCACCCCACGGCATTGTGCCCGTCAAAGGGGCCATCCACATCATTGTGAACCGTGGATTTGTCGAATATGTACTACACGATAAAAGAGCTCGTGATTTACTCAACTGGACAAAGAACGTCTACATACCCGATGAAGCTTTCTTTTCGACATTAAACCACAACCCACACCTCGGTGTACCGGGATCTTATAAAGGTAAACTGCCAACATATATGTACCGGGCTATTATAAACGTACCGGGATCATATAAGATAAACCATAACCATATCTCGGTGTACCGTGCAATTATAAAGGTAAACCGCAAACCACACATGTGTACCAGGAGCTCATATAGGTAAACTGCAAACCACACCTCGGTGAAGTGCATTCTATCCCAACCAGGACCGAGAATTGATTTATTTCTTGAAAAAGAGTTTTGTACCTGAAGGCACTTCGGGTGAAATATAATGCCTAGCTCTGTTCGCTAATATGCAATATAGCGAGAATAAATAAACGCGTATACGAACCTTGGTGTACCAGGAACGTATACAGGTAAACCAACACCCATACCTCGTTGTACCGGGATCTGATAAAGGTAAACCGCAACCACGCATGTAACGGGCTATTATAAAGGTAAACCACTTCCCACACATCGATACCGGGGTATTATAAAGGTAAACTGTCACACACATCGATGTATCTCGCTATTATAAACGTAACCCATACCTCGGTGAAACGGGATCGTTTACAGGTAAATCGCCACCCATATCTCGGTGTTCCGGTATCGCATAAAGGTAAACCGCCACCCACACCTCGGTGTACCGAGATCTTCTACATGCAAGCAGCAACCCACACATCGGTGTAAAGAGAAGTTACAAAGGTAAATCGACACCCACACATCGATGTACCGGGTTATTATAACGGTAAACCGCCACTCACAGATCTGTGTAACTTGGATCTTACAAAGTAAAACCTGAACCCACACGTCGCTGTACAGGGATTTCGGTTAAGGATCTAACATTTTTACTATTCCGTGCGCATATTTCGCTCCAGTGATTGGGTCTTTTGTATATTTATTTTTACCTTTTTACTATGCCGTGCACTATTTCGCTCAGTGATTGGGTCAGGTATACATTTGTTTTTACCTGTTTTTGCCTTTTTACTATTCCGTTCATTATTTCGCTCATCGATTGGGTCAGGTATACGTTTGTTTTTACCTTTTTACTATCCCGTGCGTTATTTTGCTCAGCGACTGGATCAGGTGTACATTTTTTTTTATCTTTATTTTTATTTTTTATTCCGTTCGTTTTTTTGCTCAGCGATTGGGTCAGGTGTACATTTGTTTTTACCTGTTTACTATCCCGTGCATTATTTCGCTAAGCGATTATGTTATCGTTGCTGCACAATTAGTTTGCTTTAAAATTCCCAACCGAATTGGAAATTCTTCATCAATTATCGAAATAAACATATACATATATTCATTAAAGGTCTTCACAAAGCATAGAATGGAGACCACTTGTTCACGTGACCGCGAATTTCGATAATAACTGTGGAGCATATTTAGGCAAAACTTTGTTGCAGAAAATACGAATAATGTATACCTGACTCATTCCCTGAGCGACATTTTCGCAAGGAATAGTTAAAAGGTACAAACAAAAATCCGGAAAAACGAGTGAGTATTTAGTTTCTAACATTGATTTACATATATATACTTTATCACTATCTCTGCTTCTCTCTATCCTTAGTGTTTACCCGACTTTTCAAACCAATCAGATGTCTCAGAATTTCCAATACTGGCTACATTTATTCATGAAGAATTTACTACCAGCGTTCTTCACAGATTAGAGTGTGACCCATATAGAGAATATCGATAACGCTATGGCAAACACTAAGCCGGATAGAGTCTATGAAGAGACATCTTCACAATTTAGAAATCGCGGTCGGTGGCTACGCTCCCTCCTTTTTGGTTTCTTAATGGTGAACATTTTTCTTCATAGCCACCAGGGTGACTATTCCATATGACCTATGACGTCATTATTGCTAATTCTTGAAGAAACAAATTGTAAACATTCACCCAGCTTCAGAGTGCGATATTTTTTTTTATTTCTTAACCATTTTCTACCAAAGAAAGCGCATTCGAACGAAAAAAATGAACGCTACCCTCGACTGATATTATTTTTTTTGTGCAAGTTTGTACTTTTGGAAAACACTTTGGAAAACTTCTGAAAATACACCAGAACAAATTTGCTAATCCTTGAAGCGTTCTATAATTTTGCGCATATTATCAACAACATTCATGCATATACCCCTTTTATAACGAAAACTCCCACAATATTATTTCACATCATGTAAGAGTAAGGGTTTTGGGTCAAAGAACCAGTTCGCAAGAATTTTTAAATTATGCTAATCCGTGAAGTCGATTATTTTATGCTAAACCATGAAGTCATTTGTGTTGTCAATTTTCTAAATTTTTATAAACCTATGTTTTTATCGCTATTTTGTCCGTCGTCAAACTTTGTCCGTCGCTGTTGTCTTTCGCCGTCATCGTAAACATTTTAAACAACATCTCTGAAACCACTGGGCGAAATATCATAGGACTTCACAGGAACGATTTCTGGGTTGTTATCTCCCAATGTTATTCAAAATCTGGCAATCAACCCAGAACTCGGGTTGTCATGCCAAACAGAGGGAAAATATAGGAAGGTGGGGTATAGTCCTGCAGTTTTATATTCCAGAAAAGTCCATTATAAACCCTTACTAGACATAATGCTGAAGCGATCTTCTACCAAGATTGTTCAAGTCGATCCGTCAAAAAACATCGGCGCTAGGGCGGTGCGTATTTTCCATGTATGGCTATATTATTACAGAAAACTGTAAACATCTTCTCGTCTAAAACCAAGTGCCAGATGTCAACGTACACTGGTCAAAATTGCTAACCGGTCATTTTATTACTTGGAATATTATATCAAATATTCTATATTTTGAGTTGATATTTCATACAAATAAATATTAGCCGCAAACAAAACAATCAATACACATTGTAACTTCAAAATCCGCACTTCCGGTCACGTGACTTATTTTGGCGCGAAATCGCATTATTCTCCCGTGCTGCACGAGGTAACATTTGAACATGTGTTTGTGTTCTCGGAATTGTTTATCGTTTCAATCCCAAACAAAAACTTACTAAAAAATAAATAAGAAATGCGTCGGATGACAACGGAAGAGCGTGGACGGGCCGTCGGTATGATTATTGCTGGTATTTCGATTCGGCAGGTAAAGGACATTGCGTAATTTGTTTATTTTTATTAATTTATTTAATCGATTTTCAACGTTTTATTTTCTCTTTTTTAAGTCTAGTATTGTGTATTATAATATTCCTCATCCTTTCGGCAGGTTAGTTTATTCATAAGTTTACTTGTCTGTCCGTCCGTCAGTCCGTCACTTCGTTTGTTTGTTCGTACGTGATTCTGGCTAACCATGTTCATTATTCTGAAAAAGTCGCAAGAATGAGTTGTTTTATATTTATAGGTAACAGAACAGTCAACATAAGTTTTTCAACAATTCACGACCTTTGGCTCAAGTACAGTCGCACCGGAAGTGTTGATGACCTTCACCGAAGGCCAAAAAGACGTGTGACAACGCAGCGTCAAGATCGCTACATCCTTGTAACACACCTTCGTAATAAAAGAATAACAGCGACAAATACTGCCAGACGTTTAATAGGCGTCCGTAATAGAAACGTGAGTGATCAAACAGTACGAAATCGACTACGGATCATAGGATTGAGAGCGAGAAGACCTTTTGTGGGATTAGTATTGACTGGAAGACACCAGCGGATTCGGCTTCAGTGGGCCAGAAGGCATTTGAGGTTCACCAGAGCAGACTGAGCAAATGTCGCCTTTACAGATGAGTCCAGATTTAAACTTTAGAAGTCCGACGGCAGAGAGCAAATTTATCGACGACTTGGGGAACGATATTCGGATAATTGCGTCAACGAAAGATCTCATTTTGGAGGAGGGTATTAGTTTGCACACTAAAACTGATATGGTGGTTGTTCGAGGAAACCTGAACGCAGACCAATACCAGCAACAAATACTTCGACCAACGCTTATTCCCCATATTCGCGTTAACCGTGGGATGACATTCATGCAAGACAATGCACATTGCCATACTGCAAGAACTACCCGTCAGCTACTTCAGGGCAACAACATTCGAACAATGGAGTGGCCGCCATGTAGTCCGGATTTAAATTCAATCGAACATGCGTGGGACGAAATCGACCGTCGCGTGCGACAGTTACCAAGGCAACAAAATATTGCTGACCTCAAAATGGACATAGTCAATGTTTGGAATAACATACCTCAGCGTTTTCTACATAACAATATAAATTCCATGCGACAACGCTGTTTAGCTGTTGTACGCGCAAACGGCGGTCATACGCGATATTATTTTTTGTAAATTTTGAAATTTCTGGTATCTATGAATTTCCATAAAATAAACTTCTTTGAAATTCATAAAATACTTTGCTTTACTGATGTGATTACTTATAGAACATTTTTCAATACATTAATTTCCAATTTCACATATTATTTTTTTTCTGAGACAAATAAATAAGAAAATAACAAGTGACCGGTTAGCAATTTTGACTAGTGTATTTTTTATAGAAATGGTGATTTGGTAACCATTTACCAATAGTGTTCAAACTGGGTTGATTCACTAAAAACTATGACCGCCAGGAACGAGGATTTTTTTTCCTATATAGCTATTTTCCTATAATTATGGCTTTATAGAAAACACTTTTTAAAAATTAATAATTTTCTCGTGTAAAGCCACTAGTCAGATTTTAAAATAATTTTATATGAACGGCGTTTTTGTGACCCTCTACCAAATTTGCTCTAACCGTTTCCTTTACGGCTATTAAGAAAAATCTTTACAAATATATTAAAATATCTTCTCGTCTAAAATCGCTGGCTAGATTTCAAAATATATTCATGTAAATGGTATCTGGGTGTCTATTATCCAATAATGCGATTACATGCCCTCTTGGGCCTCTTGTTTTAAAATAAGTAAATGGCCCAACTATAGATAAGCCTAACTTTAAATATTTAGGAGCAAGTGAACTTAAAAACTAACTTTCGTTTCGCACTGTGGGTGGGCTCGAACAAATTAATTCACTTTCTTTAAAACAAAAAAAGTAACTTGTTTTCTTAAATAAATGATCCAAAATATTGCTGGCCCATTTTCAGAGGTTTTCAGTTTTTTTTGTTGTTGTTGTGTTTTGTTTTTTTTGTGTGCAAATTTACATATTTTCACATTATCAGAATATCGGGCGAGGGTAACGTGCATTATTTGCGTTATTGTATTAGTTTGTAATCTTGATCATCTTCCATGCTTGATTATAAATACAAACGTCTTGACCGGTTGTGTAGAAACGAATTTGAAACTGGCCCGGAACCACGTGACCATAATTTGTTTAATTTTTTATTAAAGTATTTCTGACCATCCGCATTTGTTTATTTATGTATTTATTGTCTTTTTGACATTCTGTGTATCTCGGATAGGAGGTCTCTCAGACAATCAGAAATGTTACCAGTGTAATGGCAAAAATCAAACTTTGTTCAGAAGGACTGTTTTAGACGTTTGTCTTGAAAACAAGCAAGCGTCGCAGATATCTGGACTAATTAGTTTGACAGATGGCTTTTGAGTTGAATTTTACAATTTTGTCTGGAACGAAATCGGCAATTATCTTGTTAATTCATTAAATTTCGAATATGATTCAAAATCACTACCTATTACAAAAAAACAAGGTATAATTACGTAATTGCCAAAAGAAGGAAAATCGAAACTATATCTTAAGTATTGGGGACCTATGTCGCTTTAAACGTTGACACTAAATTGCTTCGGCAGCCATTGCTGGGCGTCTGAAAACGATACTTCCAGTTATCATGTCTGAAACAACTAAGTCTGGTTTTATGAAAGACAGATACATAGGGGAATCAAACAGACTCATTTGAGACATTATAGCAAAATGTAAAGAATTAGATTTATCTGGTTTACTTGTTTTACTGGACTTTGAAAAGGCGTTTGATTCACTGGAATGTTATTTTATAGAAAACACGCTTAGGTTTTTTAATTTTGGTGATTCTATACTGCAATGGTTTAACACTTTCTATAATAATATCACCAGCTGTGTTTTAAATAATGGTCAGTGTTCTGAATACTTTTAAATACAATGTGGTGTACGACAGGAAGACCCTCTATCACCATATATTTTCATAATTTCTGTAAAAATCTTAAGTGCAACGTTATAAAAATAATTCGGATATTAAAGGTATCACAATCAATGATTCAGAATATTTAATAAATCAATACGCCGATGATTAATCCCTTTTCCTCAAAGACGACGAAAAATCATTGAATAGGACTTAACGGTAGACAAGTGTTCGTTATGTTCCGGACTTAAGGCGAACAACTGAAATTGTTTCGATAGGATCAAAAAAAAGAAGAAGAATGCAATGAAATATTAAATGCATGCAAAGCTGTAAGATGGAATCAGATGAGTTCGTTCAAACTTCTAGGTATAGAATACAATTTACAAAATGATAACTATACTGTTCATAATTACCTAAATCTAAATAAACATTATATATAGAAATATTGAATTGTTCTCAATATATATATTCCCCTTAAAAAAAAGGTAATATTATTAAAAAAAAAGATGGAATGTGATTCAGGATATGCCTTGAACTGTAGGTTACTTAGCAGTAATTAGCAATACGTTATATTGTACAATCTAAATTCTTAATAGAGAGCAGAGAGGTATTATTACAAATAACACTTGTATGAGGGCGAAACAATCACATCTGTATTGTATGTTAAAAAAATGTATGTACTCTTGATATTTGAAATAAAATGTTAAAAAAACAACTAGTTTGACAATATTAACAGTCACAGGATAATCATTATTCGTGTCAAATTGCAAATTTAGAAACAGGCAATACATTGTACAATAATCAAAGAAAATACTCCTTTGAAACAAATAACGCATCACAATGATTATGAACAACAAAATACTGTATTTAGGTTGATTGACACATTTTAATGTAAATTTAGAAACAAGCTAATTATGCTACTTGTCCATTTCTTTTCCAATGATAAACACTAATTAAGGTTAAAATGTATAAATTTGACTATATTAAAAGTCGTTGAACAATTCCAATTTAGTCAAATAGATTTAATTTAAATCTTTCAGAATGACGCTTATGAATATGACAAAACTGTACATATTTCTAAAAGAAGATAGAAAAAGTAGTAAATTTCGGAAATGATTATCTGGTTCATTAAACTTATTTCATTAAAATGTTTTATTCTTTGCATAGCATTTGAATGAAGATGTAGATAACTGACAACAAAAATGACCACGATTTAGCATAAAAAAAATTGACTTCACGGATAAGCATAATTGAAAAATTAATTAATTCCGGCGAACTGGTTCTTTAACCCAAAACCCTTTCGTCTACCTGATGTGAAATAACAATGGGGAATTTTTCGAGATGAAAACAGGGTATATGCATGGATTGTTTTCATAATATGTGCAAAATTAAATTACGCTTCAAGGGTTAGCAAATTATTTCTGGTGCATTTTCAGAAGTTTTCCAAAGTGTTTTCGAAAAGTACCAACTTTCACACAAACAGAATATCAGTCGAGGGTAACGTACATTTTTTGCTTTCGAATGCGCTTTCTTTTGTAGAAAAATGGTTAAGAAATAAAAATCTTATCCCACTCTGAAGCTTTCAATGTGGGCGAATATTTACAATTTTCTTCTTCAAGAATTAGCAATAATGACGACATAGGTCATTTGGTATAGTCACCCTGGCCACTATCCTATATTTTGTCTACCATCGTAATGAAAGCTTGTGACATCGATCACCGACTTGGGCACGTGTTGTTTTCGAGATCACCACTTTCTTGAATGTATAAAGATAATAGCACATTTTCTTACTATTTTAGGTATACCTGAAACTGATGACGTAGTGAAACCATTCCTTGCCCGTTTCAAGAACTGGGGAGATTGGTCGTGTCATGGCCAGTGGGTAAGGGGAATTTGCATTTATGGAGTAGGCGATCTTTCTTTACTAGCCACACGGAAAGAAATGTTTGCAAACAAGTTTTATCTAGACTATCAACATTTTGCATTAGATTGTATGGAGGAGATACATTTTAATAATACGAGAGACGAATTTATGGGAAAGCTAGTCTTTGATTCAAGCCGGTACTCTAAATTAGGATTTGTACTGAACAAAGTTTAGTAAGGAGGAGTCTAAATTCATAACTTGTGAGCTATATATATATGTCATTATAACATTTCCAAGTCGAACAGGAAATGCAGCATTCTCAGAACACAGTCAAACATGCCACACATTCAAAACAATCGTGAAAACTCGGCCAATCCAGTCATTCTTCGGGATCCCGCCTCGTGTGTATGTCGAACTTCGGTATGTTCAAAATCTTGACATTTTGCTAGCAAGAAGGCAACGACATTCTTGCTCTCGATCGATACAGAAAAAAAATCGGGATGACGTCAGTATGGGTGCACAGTTGCTATGTAAACAATATAGCCGTTAGCCACACTTGTTGATGTATAATTTACGTTGAATGTTTGTTGTTTACAATGCAGTTGAAGGTTTTATCATTGCTTTCATGTACTGATGGAGCAATCGGCTAAATGAAAGTGCAAAATGTGGATGATAACTTTGATTTTGAATGCAATTATTTTTGCGGGAATCTAAGACGCGATGATGAAACCAATACGGAAATCTTCGATCTACATTCGAGTAATGCTGGGAATCCATGAACGAGATGTCGCAAATGGCATTCAAAACAAACAACAATTACAATAGATGCAACGTATGCGTCACTGTCAACATAAAAGGGTTGATCATAAGGATAGCGCCTTGAACTACTTTTTTCTAATTATGGGTTCTTTAATTATACTATCAGGAGATGTAGAACTGAATCCGGGCCCAAGTTATGACACAAAGCAATGTTTTTCAATAGTTGAACAAATTTGACTATATCAAAGGCAATATTGTGTTTTACTGAAACTCATCTATCGATTGATAACGGAAACGAGATGTTACATTTATAAACTTTTATGCTATGTTCTGTAATAATACATCTCATTATGGCGAGTTATTAATTTACATCTCGCCCCATTTAAAGCCAAATAGGAAAATTTAATTTGAATGTTTACTTCCTGAATCAATATGGGTTGAAATTAAAGATAATAGCCAGTCTTTTGTAATATGCACACTTTATCGACCACCGCACTATGCAGTTGAACTCTGGGACGGGTTAAACGTCTGCATTGAACATGCTTCTGAAATAAATTCAAATATCTTTATCTTAGGTGACATTAATGAAGACCAATTAAACCCGTCCAATCATAAATTTAGAGATATACTTACGCTTAATAATATGGTAAATATAATTAAAGATCCTACTCGTGTAATCAACACTTCAAGCACTTTAATAGATCCAGTCCTATCTCTAATCATGTAACTTCTTACGATTCTGGCGTTTATCAAACAGCAAATCTTATCAATGATCATTATAGTACATACGCTTTCAATAAAAGCGATCTTTGTATAAATATACCGTTTCAAAGAAGAGTCTGGAATTACAAACGGGCTGATTTTGAAAAGTTGAATAATTTAATTAGATCATCATACTGGACTGTTTTGCATACATATTCTGTAGATATCGCTGAAAATAGTTTTATTAATAAACTTACCGAACTCATGAAGGAATGCATTCCAACAAGTTTCGTAACAATTCTTTCAAATGGTAAGCTTTGGTATAATTCAGATATTCCACTTGCATTCGTAAATGTGATAGACAAAAATAAATAGCTTTACGTACAGGCAATCGATCTGATTGGCGCTTATATAAAGACCTTAGAAATAAAGTTAATAATATGAAAAAGCATGCAAAAACAAATATTTTTAATCAACTTGAATTTTCTCTAAGTGATATGAATTCTGCAAATCCTCGACAGTACTGGAAAATAAACAATATGCTAATTAAAGACAACGCTAACAGTTGTAATGTCATACCACCTTTAAAGAACAACGATAGTTTGTTTATATTCTGTATCTAATGAGGAAAAGGCAAATGTATTGAATGACTTTTTTACATCAATATCAACTATTGACGACACCGATGCCACTCTACCACAATTTATACCTAAGACGATCAATACTATCAATGATATTAATATTACTGAAAATGAAATTTCTAAGATCATCAACTTTAGTGATAAATAAAGCTAGTGGGCCAGATGAAATAAGTCATCGAGACCTGAAAGAAACTTCAAAAACACTATGTCGCCCCCTGTGTATTCTGTTTAATCGTTCAATTCAAGAAAGCACCTATCCAAAATGCTGACAATTAGTTGATGTTATGCCATTTTTTAAATCAGGTGATAATTTTTCACTATCAAACTATAGACCAATATCGTTGATTAGTTGCGTTGGAAAAGTTATGGAACGCGTGATATTCAAACATAATTTTTTGCTTACCAATAATTTAATATTATAAAAGCAGTCTGGTTTCTTACCTGGTCACTCAACAGTTTACCAACTAATTGATATGTATAATCAAATATGCAAAGTAATTGATTAAAACAAATTTACATGTATGGTATTTTTTGATATATCCAAAGCTTTCGATCGTATCTGGCACGCAGCTTTAATTGTTAAACTCCGACAACATGGCATTTCGGGCAACGTTATTAACTGCATAAATAATTATATAACTGATCGTAAACAAAGAGTTTTCGTTGGTTCTTCTTTTTCTGAAATAAAAACTCCAAATATCGGCGTACCCCAAGGCTTTGTTCTAGGACCATTATTGTTTTTAATTTATATAAACGACAATCGCTGATGCATTGCTTAGTATGACAATGCTATTTGCTGATGACTGTTATATTGCGGTATCTACATCCGACATAGATTATATGAAAACTACAATTAACAAAATATTGAATTGGTCAAAGCAATGGCTAGTAGAATTTAATCCATCTAAAACTGACGTCATCTTCTTTTCACTTGCAAACAGAAACCGCCCATCTTTGATATTTGAAAATACTCAAATTAACTTTGTTGACCATCACAAACATCTAGGAGTAACTTTTAGTCATGATGGGTCCTGGCAACAACATATTTCAAATAGTGTAACATCTGCGTCTAAGGTACCAGGTTCAATGAAATTTAAATTAAGGACTATCGGTCAGCCATCTTTGATCCAAATAATCCAAACTCGATGAGATATGATCAAATGATTTTTTCAACGATGTACGCATTTTAGGTACGAGCAATGTCAACCATATAGTACATGACAGTAATTCAACACTTTTGATGTGAACATAATATTAGAAAGAATACTTATATGGCAGAAATTGTGCGTTTTATATTCAAAATGTTTGGTACAGTTTTACTCGAAGTTGTTTTGTTTTTTATGAGCTTAAACGGGGATATGGGGTGTTATTTAGGAGGATATTATTGGGGGTAGAATGGCACGGCAGAGTTTAAATTGTTCGTTTTTTTCTTCGTTTTTCATTATCAAGTTCTAAATGTTTTGCTACAATTTCAAACCACGGAATCACGTAACTGTTTTAGCCGCAATGGATAGAACTGTAACTATGTTGTAATAACTTGTAGTTCAATCCATTTGCATATGTTGCTATGAATATTGTGAAGTTGAATTGATGAATTGTAACATATCTGCAATACAATATTATTAAACTAAGCGGTAAGTGACATTTATAGGGATACATATTGCTGTTGCTGTTTCAGAAAGATTGTGACTTGATGTTATATGTTGTTGTTTTTAAGAAGGGAAATGTAACAGTATAATTGCTATTGTATACCAAGTATTTGTAGAGTTGGTCTACTTATCAAATATAACCTCATGCCTTACCACTGAGACTGGCAGTCTGTTAGCTGCATTCCCTGTGGACTATTTACATGTACATATTAAATTTAGTTAGAGCACATGCATTGTCGTTCTATATATTCTCCATCAGTAACATAACATAACATAACAGTGCAATGCTGTTTTATTTTTTATAATGTAAAAAAAGGAGTTCAAAATGAATTTTAGGCTTCGTGAAGCATAACGGATGGCTATGGCAAGATTGTAAACGGATCCAGGAGCATCTATTTTTATTCTGTCTAACCAAATCGGGCATGAAAATATATAACAAGTAATAAAACAAATCTCAATTCATATTTGACGTCCAGGCACCCTGAATTTTTTCAGTAGTTTGACATTTGAATACACAACGTATGTATACATGAACTATTTTTAGCACAAATGTTAGCCTTTATAGTGTATTGAATATTCAAAACTAGTTTAATTAGTTTAAGTAAAAGTGAAAACCTGTTAGTCATTCTGATATTTTAATTTGTCCAGGGAGTAGTGGGGTTTTATGGCGTAATGCTCACTGGCTCTAGGTTTGTTTTTTTGTCTGAGTCGCCGCCATTTTGAATAGACTCTGAAAGAATGAAAGGCATGTATCAACTTTCAAAACGGTCACGAAAAATGTATAGGCCTAGTCATGAATTTAAGAGAAACTTTCAGAAAAGGCAGAACATGTAATGCTCTATGACTCCTGCCAATTTTAACAATATTTAAGAAAACAATTTTTATAGCCGTTTTGAAACATTGGTAATTTTGAGGAAAACAAAATCTTGTTTTTTTATCTTTGCATTTGTACCGCGATTTCCGACTATGATAGTTCTATAAGACTTGTCGACACGATTGTTTGATGAATCTCGAAAGTAGCGACACAGTCACACATCGTTATTATTTAGAGCTCTAAAAAACTTGGAAAAGGGTGAAATAATTATCAAAATCAGATGATAAATAAAGAAGATATGATCATCTGAAGGTTCTGTTGAAAAGGATATTAAAGAGTATGAGAGTGGACATTTGGGAACGGCCGAACACGATACAGACGAAATATTGCAGTCGCGGTTTGATTAAGACTCTTCATGAACAGTAGTGAAATATGCTAGCTACCGCTCACGCCCCCTAGCCCCTAGCCCCGGGTTGAGCAGAACTCAATATTCATACACTTAATAGCCACTATTTCGAGAATTATGACATCACAGTTCTAAATGACCATATATGTAATATTTATAAATATGAAAAATTACTGATTTATAGGAACAAAATGACAAAAACTGTATGAAAAATATGTATGCTTAATGTCAATACTGATTTATATGACCAGTAAAGGGTTTTACATTCATAGCGACGCGATTTTCTTTGCTTTAAATATGTATCAATATTCCATATATGGGCATTTGAAACTATAATGTCATAGTTCTCAAAATGGAGGCTCCCATATCTGTTTTAAAACAACCTTCAAATGGTCATATTTTTTAGTTTATTATCCGATTTTGATAATTCCTTCACCGTTTACCGATTTTTTGTTGTTTGGCTGTGTCGCTACATTCCCTTTAATCATTAATATTAATTATAAGAACGGTATACTGCAAATTGCTTTTTTCATATTACTAACTGTTGATCATATTTCATCAGCAATATATTCAAAGTTTGAAACCTATGGCAGAATAACGAAGAGAAGTTGAAAAATCAACAATTATATTTATATATTTAAAAGCAGGTTTAAAGTCAAAATGGTACAGAATTAAAGAAACTTACCCGCCAAAAGCGACAAAATTGTACACGAAAAAAACATTTATCAAAACTTTATCAAGGTGTTCAAGTCATATATATAATAATGTATATCTGCCGATTGAAAGTGACGTTTTATTCATGGGTTACTTACAAATTTACTGTTACATGTAACATACCACATGACCAATTAGCTGATGTATATAAACTGAGGCCCGAGTAAAGTTTATTCTTTGAATAAGCATTGGTATATTGAACAGTATCTAGGGTAGAGAAGTATATAATACTTCATATTACGTTGCGTTTATGAAGAACAAAAGAGCAAATTAACAGGTAAGCTGTACTAAAGATAACATGTATTTGATAATTCATTGTTTTTAGAAGGAAAACACGCCAAAACACAACTAATGAAACATCTGCTTTTATGTTTTAATATGTTGGTTTCACACAAAAGCGGTATTGGGAGGGCCTCATCAACTGAAACAATATTGAATACCACTATTTTCTCATGTAATTGTATGTAAAACAGTGTTTTACAGTTACCTAGACAAATATTTTCTCCCACCTCCTTAATACAATAGGCTCCTTAAGAAATATGTCCTTAAGAACACTACTACAGTAGAATATAATAATATATCTTACAGATGGTAAGCTATGTTTTAACTTTTTTGAGTTATGCAATATTGCAAACGATTTAATTATTAAACGCGGAACGCCTTTGTGTTCTTACACACAAGTTGAGGTTCTGCCTAGGGCGGTGTATAATCATCACTACTTTAATGTGTAAAAACATGTTCAATTATTGCAAGGCTTTAATATATTCAGATTTACTCGTCTCCTATATCAGATGTGTTCATGGTCCTACCATGGACTCATACATTCTTGGACTCCTGGTAGCCATCTTAACGCCTATGATTCATCTGACAGCTTTATCGGGTAAACAGACACTATGAGTGGCAATGAGTGGCATCAATAAATGTCACCCACCCTGTTGCATACGCATTTACCGTTCATTATCAATACAATAATGACTCTAAGCTATAAATAACAGTTTTATTAAAGCGTGCTTTAATCAAGCTTTAATCAAGCTATAAATATGCGGTCTGCCACTACTGCATCATACCATCCACAGCATATTTCGTCTAACGTATGATTATGGGTTACGATCATCATTTCTTTAAATGAGATGATGAAAATCGTTTATGTGAAAACACGTTAAACCGATATACAACCGACATACATATATAATGAATACAGGCCGCATGTAAATAAATTGGATATTGCGTGTTTGTACTTTGGTTTAATTGCAGGTAATAAAATGGACTTTGATAATATGTCCTAAATAATCCCCCTTCCTAAACATTTACTTAGCTCTCGTAATAATACATCACTTCTCGGTGATTCCTATTATCAAACAAGTTTATAGACGACCATATCATTCAATTAAAATATGTCTTACCTGCATATTACTTAGGTTAACATATCAAATGTTGCGCCTGGATTAGTAAAAATAAGGTTGTCTTAATATCACAAAACTGATTGACTTATATTGTACTAGGTTTGAATAAATAAAAAAAATCCTGATATTGAAAGCGTAAGTGTTTTTAATTTACTTCTGTTTTAAATTGAATCTATAGTGGTTTCATAAGCCGTAACATTTGTTTTCATTCTTTAAAAAATATTTTTTTTATATTTGTATTGTGTTGGCATTTGAGTTTGCCGAACATTAACTGACATATGATTGTCTTGTTGTGGACATTATATCAATAAAGTACATCTAGGTATTGTGAGTTAAGATTACGCTGTTGTTTTTAATATCAAAATATGAGTTTTAAATTATGTCACAGGGTGGTTAAAAAGTTGTGGCTCGACCGACACTCAAACCCAGGGCCTTTCGTTTACGAGGCAAGCACTCTACCACTGAACTACCATGCCACACTGTTTTACCAGTCGATTTGTCACAATATACCCGGCTACATAATATACCCCCTCCTAATTTAGAATTTGTCCCCAATTCTTAGCGACACAGAGAACATTGTATAAATAATCTCGAGGTTCCATATCAGTAGCCATATTAAACCATAGGTTATAAAATCTCAACTTGAGTTTTTTCGTGATACTGGGGCTCATTTAATACTGAACTTGTTCGAGAGGCTATTGATTTTTTATTTTTATATTTCGATGTTTATTTAGGGTGGAATAAAAAGAGAAAACAAATCTTTTTCAAACTTGTATATATTCATTTATTAAATTCAATAAAGTATGTTTGAATACAACATATATTGAAATACAATGATTTTATGTAGAAAAAGTAACCCAAGTCTTACTATTTTATATCGCGTAGGGAAAAAACAAAGTTATGCCTACCTACCTACCCTATTTTTTTCAAGACGTTAGCGGAAACGAAGTATTAATTTTGTTTGGCCTTAGTACTTTTAGAAAAGTAAGCGACACCCTAGAATCCGGTTTACACCCCTACGGACTTTGTGCCACTGACCGTTCCAATGTGGAACCCGATTGGCATACATTTTATGTATATGGAATCGCGCAATTCTAAATGTTTATATATGCAATTGCCATTTGTTTGCAGTGCGTGTATTTGATTGGTTGCGTTCAGTGAATGATCTACTTCCTGCTCGGTTTACTGTCTATCATGAGAGTAATACGTCAAATATAACATGTTTCACCAGCACTATACCCTGAACTGAATTACAAAGTAGAAAATAATAATAAGTATCGTACTGTGCTAGAAAAATACTATACTGATTCAGAGGGTAAAAAACATACACTAAAATAATAGTAACGACAATGCATACACTACAGCCATATAATTCAAATCAGAAATGTGTATACGCGCTTTACATTCACTTTACACAAACCATTCAAATGTATCGATTTCCATGTCGAAAGTGTATACACACTAAACTGACTGATAGTGTATTTGCACTAAACTGACTGATAGTGTATCTGCAGTAAACTGACTGATACAGAACATTGTAAAGTTGAAATTCGGTTAGTGCAATATATTACATGTCAAATAGCACTGACAAAAAACACAATCTAAAATGTACACTAACGTCATGTACGGCTCTTAAAGTGTGCAAAATGAGCAAAGAAAAGGTTATGAGTCCAACAGTAAGAGTAGCATTCACAGAATACAGTCACTCCAACAAGTATTTCAAAGCAAATGTGATTCAAAGAGAACATCACAAACACATTCAGTAAAAAGCACATCACAAACATGTAAGGATTGACAACAGGGGTACCGCCTTGGAACGGTCAGTGGCAAAAGGGACCAGCGGGGAGTTTAAACCGGTTCAAAGGTGCACCAAACCTCACTCTTACCCTGTCATCATCCCTAAAATACAAGACAGTGTAAATAAAATTAATCCCGCCGAGCCCCTTACAATAGAGAAAGCGTAGATCGGTGTTATAAGAAACAACAGAAATGTTCATGTATTTAATATGTTAAATAGATAAGTTAAACCTAACTGAGGATGATGTTGTTTCCGCACATATTACTCGGTGCACTACTTTCAAGGCTGGTGTAAACGATAAGCAAAATAAACTGCCTACTATGTACTGGATTCCTCAATTACATAAACATCCATATAAGGCTCGCTTTATTTCGAATTTTAGTGCCTGCACCACAACAAACATCTCCAAACGTTTAACTTATTGTTTTACTGCCGTTAAAGATCACGTTAAACTATATTGTGATAAAACTTATGAAAACTGTGGGATTAATTTATTTTGGTCTATAAAAAATAGACGTTCTTGATAGAATTTTCAATAAAGGTCAAGTTTCATCAATAGGCACTTATGACTTCTCTACACTATATACAACCTTATCACATCACCTTATTAAAGATAAGCTAATTTCTCTTATTCAAAAACCATTCGCTAGAGAAAATACTTCATTTTTGGCATGTAATAATATAAAAGCGTGTTTTACTAACGGCAGTTTAGACAAGTATATTATGTGGACTTGCTATGAAGTTTGTGAAGTACTCATCTTCCTATTAGATAATATTTTCGTCAGGTATGGAATCACCGTTTATAGACAAATTGTTGGTATCCCTAGGGGTACGAACTGTGCACCACTTGTCGCAGATTTGTTTTTATTTTGCTATGAAAGGGATTTCATGTTGAGTCTTTCACCAGATACCCAGGCAAATGTTATTGAAGCCTTTAATGACACCTCTCGGTATCTGGATGACATATTGAACATTAACAACCCTTTCTTTCCAACTATGGTTAATTATATTTATCCTAAAGAACTTCAGCTTAACAAAGCTAATATATCTGATAATAACGCTTCTTTTCTTGATTTAGATCTCTCGATTGAAAATGGTAAAATAATTAGCAAAATCTATGACAAGAGAGATGATTTTAATTTTGACATTGTTAATTATCACCACTTGGATGGGGATGTTCTCCGAGCAACTTCTTATGGGGTGTATGTGTCTCAACTTATTCGTTTTTCTAGAGCTTGTACTCGAGTTGAGGACTTTAATATTCGTAATCTTTGTATTACTAAAAAGTTACTCAATCAGGGTTACCGTTACCATAAACTTCGTAAAACCTTTGCAAAATTTTATTATCGTAACCCTGATCTTTTTTCCAAATATGAAAATAATTTAAGGACTCTTCTGCGACAAGGACTATCACAACCTGACTTCTATGGTGATGTTATTTATAAACTTCGTAAGATTCTCGGTCATGATCACTTTCATACTATCTTTGTTGAACTTGCTAAAAAGTTTATCAAAAGAGGTTATGACCCTATCATTTTGCAACGTACTGCATGCTTGGTGGTGTTCGCCACTATGTTTTCCTCTTTAATTGTACGATGACCGGACAGGCTGTGGACCCTATGATGACGCCTACCTAAAGCCCATTGGGACGGTGGCGTTTGATGCTTGCCTCTGATCTTTCTTGTCGTGCCCTTAATGGTTTATTCTCTTGTTGCTCTGGCTTCTGCCAAGTCAATGAGTACCTTCATTGTGGCTTTCTAGGCTATTGTTATTTTGTATTATATTTACACGAGCATATTTGTGTTTTACTGATATTGCCTATTGATGCTAACTTGTTTATTAGAGATTAAATCGTGGCGGGGATTTCTTTATTTACACTGTCCTGTTTTAATGGGATGACAGTAGGGTAAGTGTGAGGTTTGGTGCACCCTATAACTGGTTTAAACCCCCAGTGACCTACTTTGCCACTGACCGTTCCAAGGCGGTAGCCCTATTGTCAACCCTTTTGTGTTTGTGATGCCGTTAGCTTTTATTATTACTTTTGCTTTCTTGTTTGTCTGTTTGCATGTTTGTTTCTGTGTTTTGTGGTTGACTGTCCTTCTTGAATGCTACTTTCCCTGTCCGATCTTTTTATATTTATTGGCATACATGTTCAGTTAAAATGGTGAATTCGCAATCTGGCGTTTGCACCAATGTGCTTCACTTGTTTATATTTTCTTAGCCATAATGTATTTCCTTATTTCAGTAATATAAATCCGCGCTTTATTGTTTGAGGGATTCAGCTTGTTTTCTCAATAATTAAGTTCATGTTAATTATTTACCAAACCAAGCTATGATTTTTTTTATACATTTTATCTTTTATAACAGACAGATGAAACAATTAAGCATAAGTAAGTAGAAATAAATAGGTTTCAAACACTATTTTCCTTTTCAAATTCCAATAGAAATTCGTACTTTGCGCAGAACATTCTCAAATTGCGCCGACACATAGTGCATGTTTTATATCGATTAACCCCTTGCGCAATTCCGGAATAGTCCTGCACAATTCCCGAATCGTCGGGCATTTTAAGAATTCTTACTTTGCGCAGAGCAGTTCCGGAATCGTCCATATTTTCACATAGCTTATACCATATATATGGTATATGGTGGGGATCTCAACGATTTCCAAATTAAGACCTTTGTGCTACATGTCCCTAGTGGGGACGGACCCTGGGCCGATACTGGTTGGATGGATGTATCCCTTTCTTTATGCTCAGTAAGTGTATAACTGTGGTTTCAGAGAAGAAAGTTAACTCTTTTAAGGTTTTTCCCTATACAAGTTTATGTAAAACATGTGACCTCTGCGGTAGTGCCAAATTTGACCCCATGGTCACGATTTGAACAAACTTGATAGAGGATCATAAGCTTATGGTACATGCACACTATTAGACCTCTAGCATTACCTCTAATACTAGATGCAATACATGAGAGCTCTATACCTTGTAACCTCAGAGGAGAAGATGTTTTCATTTAGTATCAATGTAAGTCTATGTAAAACAAGTGATCGCTGGGGCGAGGTCAAATTTAACACCATTTAAAACTTGGTAGAGGATTAATGGTAAATGCGTAATATTAAACCTCTAGCTCGTTGTTTCAGAGAAGAAGATTTGTTTAAGATTTTCCTATACAACATTATGTAAAACTGTGACTCCTGGGCCGAATTTGACCCCAGGGTCATCATTTGAACAAACTTGGTATTGAACCATAAGCTGATACTACAGGTTATATATGAAAACTCTGTGCCTTGAGTTTTTAGAGAAGAACATGTTTCAAGGTTTTCCCTATGCCAACAATACATATGACCAAGTATCAAAGACATAAAGTGAGACAATCACATTAAGTTAACTGACGTTAAATTACCTAACCAAGGTTAAGTTTGGTGAAAATAATGCAAAATATGACCTTGACCTTGGTATTTTTTGTCGTTCAGTGATGTCCACCAATGCCAACAATACATATGACCAAGTATCAAACAAAGAAACTGAGGCAATCACATGTATACAGTTAACTGAGGTTAAGTTACCTAACCAAGTTTGGGGGTTTGGGGAAAATAATGCAAAATATGATCTTGACCTTGGTATTTTTGTGTAGTTCAGTGATGTCCACCAATGCTAACAATACATATGACCAAGTATAAACAAAGAAATTAAAGTTATCAGAAAAAAACAAGTTAACTGAGGTTAACTTACCTAACAAAACTGATGACACAAAACATGACCTTGACCTTGGCATTTTTTGTCGTTCAGCGATGTCCACCAATGCCAACAATGACCAATATCAAAGACGTGAAGTGAGGCAATCACAAAAAGTTAACTGAAGTTAAGTTACCTAACCAAGGTTAAATTACCTAACCAAGGTTAAGTTTAGGGACAATAAGCAAACTATAATCTTGATATTGGTAATTTTTGTCGTTCAGTGATGTCCACCAATGCCAACAATACATATGAGTAAGTATCAAATAAAGAAAATGAGGCAATCACATGTCTACAGTTAACTGAGGTTAAGTTACCTAATCAAGGTTAAGTTACCTAACCCAGGTTAAGGTTTGGGAAAATAACGCAAAATATGACTAGACCTTGGTAATTTTGGCGTGATGATGTACCCAAAAAAGCATTTGACAAAGTTTCATGACAATCGAGTGACTGCTATGTATCGCTACCCACTACCATGGGCGAGACAAAATTCAATTGATTGCATCTTCCGTAAAAGGAAGATATATGCCGACGTGTACATGTCAACAACTACCTTTGTATATTGTCATGCCGTTTTAATCTAGATCCATAATTATCATTGACAAAGAATATTGTTTTCATTATCTAAGCATACATAAGAATGTATACAGCGACCAAGTCGTTATCTTAAGATGTCTTAACACTATATATTACGTTAAAACGACATATACTATAGAATGATCACATCATCTGGGGAGTATATTAAAGCTTCCATAGTATCACATCATCTGTGGGGTACATTAAAGCTTCCCTACGGAAGAACTCACGCATATATCCCAATACAAATCTAATAACCAATACTGATGAAAAAACAATATAATGTTTAAACTTTAGAATGATAACTGCAGTAAAACTGGAAGAAGGTAGACATATTATGGAACGTAAAATATGATGCACTGGTTCTGTTGCTAAACAATCAATGAAACATGGTGGTGTTGCAAATATAACATTTCTTAAGGAAATAGATTTGTCTGTGAAATTTAATGGTGTTGAGTATTGCTTAATGAGCCTTAGGATACATTGCCTGCTTTTTAATTAAGTCGTTTGACTATTACCTGTGACACGCATGTTTCATAACCCTCGATCCCAACTTAATTCCATTTTGTTTATTTCGCCCAGTGTTTTCTCGTATTTAAGGCAAAACATTGTGTTAGAAACTGAGCCTCTGACCATGGAATGGTGTAATAATATCACATTGAAGGTTCCTTGTTCACCGTCATATGCATACCATCTTCGGGATGGCTCAAATTTCAGTACTATTGACATTTTAAATATAGAGTTCCGCTCAACCCGGGGCTAGAGGGCGTGAACGGTAGAAAGCACTTTACACTACCGTTCATGAACAGTCTTAATAAAACCGAGACTGCAATATTTTTGTATTTATCGTGTTCGGCGATTTTCAAATTTCTCCTTTTGTACACTTTTTATCCACAAATATTCCCAATTATACATATCAGTAATATGGGTTACTGAATTTCACTGTCACATATTATTTGGAAAAAGTGATGAATCAACTTTTAAACGTTACACATTTAAGCATTTATACAAGTATTAACTGTGCGTTATCTCCAATCGATTTGACCTGTCTTGCCAACACTGATATTCATAGTTGATAACGAATTGATTGATGTATCAATAATCCTGAAACCTTTGACGAAATTGAACGGGTTTTGTCTATGAATGAGGAAATTTAGGTTTATTAGCGTGAATCTTATCAGGAGTTGAACACAGATATCTGGACATTAAGTAGGTCT
Organism: Cyrtodaria siliqua; assembly: GCA_037043455.1. Taxonomy (NCBI): domain Eukaryota; kingdom Metazoa; phylum Mollusca; class Bivalvia; order Adapedonta; family Hiatellidae; genus Cyrtodaria; species Cyrtodaria siliqua. Next base: position 72,288 of record JAWPHD010003055.1, on the reverse strand, counting down.
AGTATTTTCATTTTATTAAATATCATTGTATTTTATGTAAATATAAACTCCTTTCATTGAATATATTGTTTAGTAATTTAACATTATATTTACATCTGTATTACATTGTTCTGCTCCTTTTCTTTAGAGAGAATGTTGTTACAAATACAAGATCGTAATATGTTGCACAAGTGTGTTTAATTGATATTATGTAGATTACTGGATATTAAAGGGACACAGGACAATCTTGACGTTTTATCAGGCAGTAAAAGCAACCTATCGATTTATTAATCCAGTATCATTTTGACTTTAAACCTGCTTGCATATATTTTAGTACAATTTAGAATTTTCAACTTTTCTTCGCTCGTTTACCATAGGTTTGAATATATTATTGGTGAAATATAATCAACGGTTAGTAATATGCAAAAACAATTTGCTTTATATTATTCGTATAATTAATATTAATGATTAAATAAATGCAATTTATGTAGCAAAACTAACGGGACGCAACGAGTTTCACACTAATTAAGATTGCCATGTGTCACTTTAAAGGACTTACGCTTCAGAGCTATTGATCCTGTGCACCGTGGAGGTTCGAGTTCTTGGCATGGCTGAGGGAATTCATCCTCTATCTCATCTTTCTCTGATTTTGCTGTCCCAAAATGATTCTAGATATAACATGAAGTAAATCACTACTTCATTGCATGTGTTAATCAAGTTCGCAGAATGTAACATTTCTATGGCAGGAGCGTAGCTGCTTTAAGACAGAAAGGAAACTACCTATACAGAATGTTGCCTTTCTTAACAAATCTAGTTCATGTTGAAGAAAAATAAACTTTATTTAATCGCGTATTTTATTATTAAAGCTTCCTCGAGGTCTGATATAGGACCATCCACTCGAAAAATTAGAAGCCCGTGTGCATTTGAAATATACCGGATGACCAAAATCCTAGCAATACATATTGTTTCCTTCCTGATAATAAGCAACAATAACAGAAAATCGTAGTGTGCATAAAAAGAATACTTCAGAAATGTCTTGTTCGATATGAAATGTATTTTTCTAAAATGCAGTACAATAAATACTGAAAAGGGGATCCCTTGGAAGCAAAAAACACAAACAAGAGACACAAGTAGCAGACTGTGTTTTGTTAAATCTGTCCATGAGAGGTAATATAAGTGCAACACCTCTCACGCCTCCTAGCGCCGGCTTAAGCGATATTCTACTTTAATAAAGATTTGGCTTGATGATCCCAAAGGATCAGTAAGTAATAACACTAACGATTTGTAGTCGGACGCCCATAGATAGGTAGTTTTATTCATTGATTCTTTACCATTTATCATATGACATACATAAGCTTTCAGTCAAACGAGCTCATTTAAACAACTCTTTGAAACAACATAAACACAATTGTCTATGACAAAGCCCGTTTTGTAAATGTTTTATTTTTCCCCAAGTGTTTTAATAGAAGTTTCTCTATTTGTAAAGGCATCGTTATTTTGAGCTCACCTGAGCCGAAGGCTCAACGCAAGCTATTATGTATATTTTCTGATTTACCTTACGTAACTAAAACATGAAGTAATATATTCATTTTGAAGTCAATTGTGAGACATCACACACGTACAAGGACTGATCATATTGTTCAGAAATACAGCAATGAGGATTCGTCAGAAACAAAGAATACAAGCAAGAGAGACAAGTAGCAGACTCGGTTTTATTGCGTCTGTTCATGAGAGGTAATATAAGATAGAACACCTCTCACAACCCCTAGAAACGGCTTAAGCGGTATTATACATTTCCAAAGCCACAATGAATGGGCTCGATGAAATAACATAACTGACTCGTAGCGCGTGGAGATTCCATACATCAATAAATGAACGCTAGTTAAAGGTGTTAATAAACACAGAACACTGGATCCCTCTAAAGCAAAGAAAAGATGGTGATGAATGACCTTTACATCCGTACGGCTGGAAAACCTTGACGACTTCCCATGGATCTGTCGGCCATAATTGAGGGTTCGTGTTATCCGGACAAGAAAGATGTATATGATGATACTTTAATATTTCGTCTATCCATGCATCACATACACTGACTGGGCAACGTTTTATGAATGTCCATTTTCTTGCTATTTGGTATATTTCATGCACACTTCATGTGCACCAGCGACACTTTAGCCAGTTGCCATATCGTTTGTCTTGAAACCGGTCAGCTTGCATGGCTAACCATGCAAGTGGATTAATAAATGCCCTTTAAATGATAAACATTGAATGAGTATTGACAAAAGGAAAATCCCAAAACATATAACAAAGAAGTGATTCGAAAAATTTAAGAGAAATGGTATATCAGTACATTGCCAAACTTTGTTCTTACAGCGAGAACTCCAACTCTAGCTAAAGAGCGTCAATTTGGACCAATCGGCCACCTAGCTAACTTAAAACAGGTGGTGTCGCTGAGAAAGTTTTACTTAGCCTGATTACTAGACCTTGAAATGTATGATTAGAAATATCGTGTGGTCACGATTTATGAACAAAGACATTTCATTTTATAAACATAAGCCAAATCCCTCCCAAATGAGATTAAATTCCGAAAATAAAGTTTATACAAAAAGATAGAAAGACAGACGGACGAATAGCGTCAAGTTAATTCATGTTTCGTCAAAAGCGGGACGGCATAATTCTAACCAATGTTTATCGGTATTTGTTTCTAGTAATTATCCGTTATTTATCATGTGTATCACGTTTGTCCTATACTCCAACAGAAAACAGGAATTTCCTATCGAAATATGGAACGTTGGGACTCGGTACTTACCAAGAATTATGTCTACTTCGAAATAATCAAATAGAATTTAGTTGCGTTCTTACCACGGAAGCAAATAATATTTGTATTCATTAACCGTACCTAACACAGTATAATGGGCAACAGTGCCTGACACAGTATAATGGTCAACCGTAACTAACACAGTATAATGGTCAACCGTACCTAACACAGTATAATGGTCAACCGTACCTAACACAGTATAATGGGCAGTTGTGTCTAACACAGTATAATGGGCAACCGTAGCTAACAAAGTATAATGGGCAACTGTGCCTGACACAGTATAATGGGCAATTTTTTAAAAATAAAGATTGCCGTGTGCCCCTTTAAACGACGTATGCGTGGAGAATTGTTAGCTGGCATGGGTTCAGTTGTTTGTAAACAACTTTTATATGTCTAAGCTCATAAATGTAATCTATACCATATCAGAGTATTGTGTAGAAACATATTGTCATTTATATTACCTTTACGTCATCGATCATTTAGATGTGGTGTTGCACCTTTAAGGCTAGTAGAAGTGCATGTGACCCTTAAGTGCAATACGTATATTGATCACAGACATATAGTATCTTAAAAAGCGCTTACAGTGTATGCTTTTTTATTTTTTTTATTTATAGTTTTAGTCATTTAGATAAGATGATGTTTTTATTTTCCAATCAGGAAATGATAAGAGTATGTGCCAAAACCTGTTAATATTTTACAATCTAGGAATTCGAATTTGTATAATTAATACTATTTAAACTGAGTGTATATTTAATTTGAATGTGACATGTATTTTCTGAACAGTTACTATTAATCAGTTCACGCCTGGTCTAACTTGATTTGATAAATGCTTTTTTAGCTTTATTTATTTATTTTTTAATTTGTGTTTAAAATTTGGACTAAATTGTTCCCAGTTGCTTATTTGCAAAATGTGCATGTTTTATTGGGAGTCTTCATTATGTTCATGCGCCCAAAACAACGATATAAATATGAATTATTGATATAAATTCAAGATTGCGAGTAGAAACTTCAAAAGACGTATCTCATTTGAAAGATAATTTATATCCAAGAAAAATGTTTTTAAAGAAAGGAATTAAATAATCATCTGACCCAAAACTTCCATGTAGACAGCCATATGTGTTTACATCATATATCCACCAGTATCTTCTTTTCGAAATCGATCAGAATAATGTTAAACACATGTGTTTGGTTTAAGCCAATGCTCTCACGCCAAAAGTGTGTACGCGACCTAACCCATACTCTGTTCAGAATGTTGCAGCAATTAGGACCTGGGCTACTGATTGCATAAGTAAAAACAAACAGATGTTTTACTTTTCATGACCATAGGTCAAATACATGGACATCAAATACATGGACAATTATGATGCATGATATGTTGCACGTTAACGTTTTGTGGAATAGGGCATTGCTGTGTGTAAACAAAACTGAAATAGGGATCGCATTACGGCTATAAGGAGCGATTGTATAAGTTTATACGATCGTATATATAGTAAACCACATCAATTATGACCATGGAGAGTTTGCAAGTTATATTTAAACTATTTATGGAAATAACTCCGTAAGAATTGATAACCGAGTTATAGAATAATTATGTTACATGTGGTTTTATGCGTGATACGAACAGTTTTATTACCGGACAAAGTGACCCGTATGTGTTTAACATACATCAAATAATAGTAATATTAACGTTGATTTGGTATGCCAGCAACCTCTCCAGGAACAGCCACAGGACATTCAAAGGCACATTATATTGTTGGGAAACATAAAAAATTACAATGAGTATTAGTTGAAATTTGATCAAGATCTTTAGATTATTCCTGTAAGGCCTTAATAAGCCATATGTCACATGGTGAGAAAAGAATCAGGACGATATAGGCGATAAGGGACTGCTAGAAAATAGAAATTAAAATAGTCGAATTTAACTATTCTAATGTTATGTTTTACTAGTCGAAGATGCTATTGTCTACAAGTCGTTATCATAATAGATAACACAGTCATTGACCTTTTGTATATAATTAAACAATAATTATAACTAAAAAACGTTTTATTGCATATAACAACGGTGAAGTGTTCGTTTTGGTATCTGTCCAAAAACCGATTACCTGCAATCAAGTGCCAACGCATTGACTGAACAGGTCAGCCACTGTTTAGGATAAAGGGCTATATGTACTTAGCATTAATCTAAGGATCAAATCGTTAACACTTATATGTGTGTTAACATAATTTATATATAACATGACAAATGATAAAGGAAACAATGTAATCATACCTCCATGGGCCGTAAGCTGGTTTATCGGTCCAGGATTTGACTCAATCCCGGCCATTAGCAGAAGAATTCCAATAAATATCACAGTGCCTGCGATTTTCATGCAGCCAATATCTTCAATAAGACAACATCCATACCCGTTCCATGCTGAAATGTCCCTACTCGGCAACGGTATGTGCCAATGTCGACGCCCATAATTGTATCTTACATGTAAAATCATTTTAGAAAATGAAATCATCTTGAACATTTTCTATCCAAATAACGTATAGACACTTTTTAATAGGCGTTTTAATAATAAAAAAGTAACATAACAATCCGTCACAAGACGGCTCTACTGATTGTTGTGTTTTTATACCATTTGCGACAAAACAACGGCTGCATTATGGTATGTAAATATATATCTGCAAATCAGTATCAATATCTTGTTTGCCTTGATACATGTACCACATAAATTCTCCGATTTTTTTTCTCCCATGCCAAATTGCTTAGCCGGATACAAATAGTGTTGTCCCACGCCAAGTGGCTGAGCCGGGTAAAAATATTGTTCGCCCAAGCCACATTGCTAATCCGGATGAAATACTGTGTACAATCTTCTTTTAATGTGGGGCGTAACACACCACACAATCTATTGATGACATACATACACACATCACGTTTAACCCGATTACATAAACACGTTAGGTGTTATGGACGTGATGCCTTTGACTCGTGACCTTATATTTATAAATATGATTCGCATAAAAATAGTTCTTCTGGTAAATTAAAAGGCCCGCAGTTCTCATACTTTGATGCTGACAAATATAACACGGACAGCCATTTGTCAAGGTTTGAGCGATACGCATATCTCGAGTTACAGGCATGGAGTAAGGATAAATGGACAGGCCATCTAAGTGCATTATTGAAAGGCAATTCCTTAGATGCATTTTCTAGATTACCTTGACTATGATAAGTTAAAGGATGCGTTGCTTAAGAGATTTAACAAAAGGTAGTTATCGAAAGCGATTTAGGGCTAGTTTACCCGAGAAAGACATTTTTTATTCGGTTTATTAGAAAACTATCCAAAAACTATTTTAACAGGTAGCTAGAACTAGGAAAGGTACACAAGACGTATCAGAGCCTTTTAGACTTCCTGTGCAGAGACCAGATGTTTAATGTATGTAGTAGGGATAGTTTGATTGATTGTTTGTTTGTTTGTTTGTTTGCTTGTTTATTTATTTATTTATTTATTTATTTATTTATTTATTTATTTATTTATTCATTCATTCATTCATTCATTCATTCATTCATTCATTCATTCATTCATTCATTCATTCATTCATTCATCCATTCATTCATTCATTCATTCATTCATTCATTCATTCATTCATTCATGCATTCATTCATTCATTCATTTATGCATTCATTTATTTATTATTATTATTATTATTATTTTATTTTATTGTTTGTTTGTTTGTTTGTTTGAAACGCTAGCCATTTTACCGAAATCCTGGTATCGTTTCTGATTGGCTGATAAGTCACACCAGACAGAAAGGCAAGGCACTATTTCATAAAGTAATATTAAATAAAACAAGTTGAAAACGTTATCGATATATCGACGAACTAAATGTTGATGGTAAACGAGGCGAATACAATTAATAATTAGTATATGGTTTCCAATAAGGATACATTCGATTTTGTGCCAGAACATGTTTTAACATTCTTCAAAAGCGAAATGCTATTTTATACACTTAGTAAATAATAGTTATGTGAAAATGGTAAAGTATGTTGTCTGTTTTACAATACAGGGTATATAATATACTTTTTAATTATATATGTTTTGTTGTACATTCTTTGCTGTGTTATTTCTTGCTTTTCTCTCAATCAGGCTACAGTGTTTAATCATGCTATATCAAACCTGAGTTGGTTTAATCGTGGGAATTTGTTTAGCAAATTCCGAATTGAAAGCGTTTTTGATGAAATTTAAAGAATAATACCCACGGGCGCTCATTTACATACTTTTGGACTTTATTTACTAGTACTTGTTTTATTTTATCTATTCTTTTAGACGATTTGATCCTGATTTTTAGAGTCAGATTGACGAGATTAAAAATGGTTACCTGTGTTTAAATATAAATAGTAATGTCAATATTGCTGAATGGGTCTATGTCGTACAGGGTACTATACGAATGTACCCCGGGTACATTGGTGTATACACATAATATGTACCCTGAGAACATATTCCATCCACTATAGAACCATTCGTAAAAATATGCTTTGTTTGCTGTTTCCCGACCCAGCATTTAGAAAGGGGGTAGGTAGGTGATTTTGTTTTGTCGAAGACAATAAAAACCTTAAGAAATGAAAGAAACTTATACTAAAGATAGTAAAATTATGTTTAAAACCACTGTAACCTCGGCTTTTACAAACCGGGGAACCAGCATTTATGTAATGTTTTATGCAAATCCATCCAGTAGTTTCAGAAGAGTGGTCGCTACAAAAAAAAGTTTACGGACGGACAGACGGACGGACAACGGACACCGCACAACGTTTATTATAGTTTTTATGTCATGAATAATGTGTCGGCCATATCAAAACTTACGCAATTGCGTTGACTCAGATAAGATTTTATTCGAGTATTATATTTTCAGTCTCTTTGTAAACAATATGTGTTGCTTGTTTCACAATCTGAAATATTGTGTTGTTAATTTATCGGCTATTTAACATGAACTGGTATTAAAGCGAACAGGCGTTTCTTTCTTGCTACAACATTACAGAAGGGACACTGTTTCGATTTTTATTTTCAAAACTAATTTCAAACAACCGCCATAGAAAAGTACGTTTTCCATGTTTATTTCTTTAATCTTTTATTTCCAGAGGAAATGCGTGGACGGAACATCTACATGGCTTCGTCAGTCAAGAAGTATCTTGTTAAAGGTTCGCCTATAATTGTTCTTAGCCTCTTACTGTATGCTTATAGCTATTCTCATGTTGACCTAGATATGGAACGCCTACAAAACATAAGGTTACATGTCGATGCCATCAATCTGCATAATATCGAAAAAAGCATTCTGGAACAAAAAGTCCATCATAAATCAAACGGCGATAGTTTTACTAAATCGCTACATCTTTGAACCACATGAAACAACACATTTTATCAGATTCAAAAGTCAAAACAACTGACCTTCCAGATGAAAAGTATTTTCAAGTGGACAGACAAGTGAAGGATGTTAATTGTAAAGCTTTGGTGCAAAATGACGAGTCGGAAATTAAAAGAGCTATAGAATTAACGGCTAACACGACCAAGAAAGAAATTTCTCCGAAGGAATACATCCAAATGGCGTCTAACTGCTCACATTTCATAGAAAGAAGGGGTTACATCATGAGTTCATTGACAAAAGAGGAAAAAGAGTTTCCACTAGCATTTAGCGTTCTTATGTACAAAGCAGTAGAACAGAGTGAGCGTCTGCTACGTGCAATATACCGTCCACAAAATATATATTGCATTCATGTGGACGCGAACAGTAAAAGTGATATATTTGAATCCATGTCTGCAGTCGCTAACTGCTTTAATAATGTATTCATTTCTCCGAACAGATTCAAAGTAGAATGGGGAGAAATGAGTGTGCTGGAACCAGAGTTGCTATGCATGGAAGAGTTATGGAAAAGAAGCAAGACTTGGAAATACTTCATAAACTTGACTGGTCAGGAGTTTCCTTTAAGGACAAATTATGAGTTGGCGCGGATTTTCACGGAGTATAATGGTGCTAATGATGTGGAAGGGCTCATAAAAAGGTAATATCATTTTATTTTTTGGGTAAATATTTTCTATTCGTGTTTTGATAAATCCAGAGGAAAACACACTGTTTCCTTTATATTATAGACAAGATTTCGGAAATCAGTTTTGAATGGAATTGGAATTAAATTACGAGATACGTACATACAACTATAAACACAAAAATAACATAAAATCAAACGAAACAATTGTAAGCATTATGGAACTTTTAGATTTACATGACATCTGGAAAATTAGTAATATCAGCATCAAAAGGTACACTTAAAATGGCACACTTAGACTATTTCCTTGTCTCGCACTTAAAGAGCAAAAACAATTTTATGAAACTCTCTACAGCTCTAAACTTGTAAAGAAAGATAAAAATATCGGACAGAGAAAGCAGCATTCAAAGACGACAGTCAACCATAAAACACAAAAACAAACACGCAAAAAGACAAACGAGAAGGCAAAAGTAATAAAAAATGCAAACGACATCACAAACGCAAAAGGGTTGACAATAGGGCTACCGCCTTGGAACGGTCAGTGGCAACAAAGGCCACTGGGGGTTTAAACCGGTTCTAGGGTGCACCAAACCTCACACGTACCCTACTTCATCCCATTAAAACAGGACAGTGTAAATAAAGAAATCCCCGCCATGATCTAATTTCTAACCAGCAAGGCAGCATCAGTAGGCAATATAAGTAAAACACAAATATGCTCGTGTAAATATAATACAAAAAAACAAAAGCATAGAAAGCCAAATGAAGGTATTCAATGACTTGGCAGAAGCTAGAGCAACATCAGAATAAACCAATGACGGCACGACAAGAAAGATCATAGACAAAGATCAAAAGCCACCGTCCCAATAGGCTGTAGGTAAGCGTCATCATAGGGTCTACAGCCTGTCCGGTAATACCATTATCACAGGAAAACGAACTTCTATTTTTTGATACAAACAATCCGTTTTTAAACGAGTTAAATGAAGAAGAACGCGATTCGCTAAAGGGACTTCTTAGCATAAACGAATGTTTAAATTCTTTAACAGATATGAAAAATGATAAATCTCCAGGTCTAACTGGCTTTACAGCTGAATTTTATAAAAAAAATATGGAAAGATATTGATGTTTTTATGGTTAGATCTTTGAATCAAGGATACTATTTCAATTAAGTCGTTATCAGTCACTCAAAGGCAAAGTTTGGTCACTTGTCTTCTTAAAGACGGTAAATCAAAACTGCATTTATAAAACTGGAGACCTATTTCGCTTATGGGAAAATTGCATCCTCAGCTAATGCCAATCGAATAAAACAATACTCCCAAAAGTAATATCGGAAAGTCAAACAATGTTTTTAAAGGGACGACAAATGGGTGTTTTAACACGACATATATCTGATCTTATTTTATAGTACGACCCGGATTTTTTGTTTTACTAGACTTTGAAAACGCTTTTGATTCTTTAGAATGGGAATTCATAGAATTTTTTTTACCTTTCCTTAATCTTGGAGATTCAATTTTAAACTAGTTTTACACGTTTTATAATAATGTATCTAGTTGCGTACTGAATAACGGACATTGTTCAGATTTTATGCCGATCCAAAGAGGTGTTCGACAAGGCGATCCTATTTCTCCATATATCTTTATAATATGTAATGAATTTTTAAGTGCTGTTTTGAAATATCATCCCGATATAAATGGTATACGTGTCAGAGACCCTGAATATTTATTAAACCAATATGCCGATATATTTATTAAACCAATATGCCGATGACTCCTCCCTTTTTCTAGAGGATGATGAGAAATCATTAAATACTACCCTTCAAACAGTGGAAACATTTTACCTCTGCTACGGTTTAAATGTAAATTTCACCAAAATCGAAATTATATGGATAGGACCAATAAAAGGTTATCGTGAAAAACTTCATACTGATAAACCAGTGATCTGGAATTATAAAGGAGATCTTAAAATTCTAGGAATAAGTATAACTTATATAAAGCCAACTTTTTTATAAATAATTATTATGATAAACTTAATAAAGTAAAAAATCTGTTAAACTACTGGCCTTTTAGAAATCTTACGCTTATTGGCAAAACAACAGTTATCAAAACGATTGAATTTCCCATCACAATTGACTGCTTAACTATCCTTCCTGACCCCACAGATCACATTTGCCAAGAATTTCAAAGTGGTCGGCGAAAATGGATAAGATTAAACGAACGGTTATAATACATTCGGTAAAAAACGGTGGTCTTAAGTTTCCACATATGAAATCACCAAGCCAGTCATTGAAACTTGTATGGGTTAAAACACTTTAAATCCTGAAATATTCTCACCGTGGAAAACACTTGTGCTAAATGACCTAGACCAGTTTGGTGGACATAAAGTGTGGTATCTCCATTAAGATGTAATTAATAAAACAACAAACTATCAAAATAGTTTTCAAAAAATATAATGCATTTATGGGCTTGTTAAGACTGTGATAATATTACAAACGCAATTGAAATGTTATCAGAACATTTATTTTATAACTCAAATATTGCTTTAATAATGACATATGGATTCCATTTACTATATACTATAGGAAATTGTATACGAACAACATTTTTGGTAGGAGGGAGAGGAGGGAGCCCATGGCCCCAATATGGGAGAAGTATGAATAAGATGCATAATGCTTTAAGAATTCCCAAACCAAATGTATACGCTCATTTTATGTGAAATGAGACACATTTCAAGGGTTATCAGAATTTGGGTTTCATGTGAGCCCAATGATTATCAAATTATTTGTGCAGCCCTTAAGATAATGTTATAAGGAAACTCATGGTCAAATTTGGTTGTGCTAGGATAAGAAAAGTAAGAAATAAAGACTTGTAAACACAGTTTACACGCAAAATTTGATGTGAAATGGGACACATATTAAGGGCTATCATCATGCTGGTTCCATGGGAGCCCATGGGTTACAGGAACCCAAATTACTTATGCAGCCCTTATGATAATACTATAAGGAAGCCCATGGCCAAATTTGGTTATGCTGGAATAAGGAATGTAACAGACATATATTGTAAACACAGCTTACATGCAAACCTTGATGTGGGACGCCGACGCCAACGCCGACGCCTTTGTCGAGTATATAAGCTCTCTTCTTCTTTAAATAGTCGAGCTAAACACAACAAGAAACATTTTATTTCCGAGATATAGTGCTTGTATGACCAAACAAAGTCAGCCACCAAACGGTTGAAGAAATGCAATTTTGTTACAATACCGCATTTTTAAAAAAAAAAACCCATATAGAGTAAACTTTCAGAAAACACAACTCAGGCCATTTTGGATATTGAAGCGTTAATCTCTAAATCAAATTAAAACGTTGCATTATGTTCTAAGGATGCCTGCTAATTAATAAAATACTATGCATACATTGTAATACAATTTTCAGACACCGTTCAGAATTTCATTTGTCAACATATTTATTTTATTGTGATGGTCATCTTTAATTTTCATTTAAACTACGACTTCTTCTGTCGTGTGTGAAATAGTGATTTTGTGATGGCGCATTTGAATGTGTGATGACGCATAGGATTGTTTGTTGACGCGTTAGAGTGTGTGGTGCCGCATTTGATTGTGTGGTGCCGCATTTGATTTAGTGATGGCTCATTTGATTGTGTGATGACGCATTTGATTGGGTGGTGACGCATTTGATTGTGTGGTGACGCATTTGATTTAGTGATGACCCATTTGATTGTGTAATGACGCATTTGATTGTGAGGTGCCGCATTTGATTGTGTGGTGACGCATTTGATTGTGTGAAGACGATTTTGATTGTATGGTGACGTATTTGATTGTGTGATGACGCATTTGATTGTGGGATGACGCATCTGATTGTGTGAACGATTGTGTGGTGACGCATTTGATTGTGTGATGACGCATTTGATGATGACAAATTTGATTGTGTGATGACGTATTTGCTTGCGTGATGACGCATTTGATTGTTTGGTGACGTATTTATTGTGTGGTGACGCATTTGAACGTGTGGTGACGCATTTAATTGTGTGATGACGCATTTGATTGTGCGATGACGCATTTGATGATGGCGCATTTGATTGTGTGATGACGCATTTGATGATGACACATTTGATTGTGTGATGACGTATTTGCTTGCTTGATGACGCATTTGATTGTTTGGTGACGTATTTTATTGTGTGGTGACGCATTTGAACGTGTGGTGACGCATTTAATTGTGTGATGACGCATTTGATTGTGCGATGACGCATTTGATTGTGTGATTACGTATTTAATCGTGTGATGACGCATTTGATTGTGTGATCGATTGTGTGGTGACGCATTTGACTGTGTTGTGGCGCATTTGAATGACGCATTTGAATGTGTGATGACGCGTTTGATTGTGCGATGACGCATTTGAATGTGTGATGACGCATTTGATTGTGTAATGACGCATTTGATGATGACGCATTTGATTGTGTGATGACGCATGTGATGATGACGCATTTATTTGTGTGATTACGTATTTGATTGTGTGATGACGTATTTGATTGTGTGATGACGCATTTGATTTTGTGATCGATTGTGTGATGACGCATGTGATTGTGTGGTGACGCATTTGAATGACGCATTTGATTGTATGATGACGCATTTGAATGTATGATGACGCATATGATTGTGCGATGACGCATTTGAACGTGTGATGACGCATTTGATTATGTGCGAGGGCCGCCAGTATTAAAAGTAAAAATCGAGCAAGTAAACCAGCATTCAAAGACGACAGTCAGCCACAAACACACACAGAAATAAACAACTATTAAGAGGAATACAAGGCAAGATATGACATCACAAACACAAAAGGGTTGATAAAAGGGCTACCGCCTTGGAAGTGTTATCCGCATGATTTATCAGGTGGGACATGCTTCTCTATTTGATCAAATTCGGATTGGGCTGGGATCCAACGAAGCAATTTATTATTTGCTTAAGCATCTAAAACGCCCACTTTAATACCGGCGAACGATAGTATGTTCAATGCACGGTGGTTATCAGCGTATCTAAAACCAACACAGAACCAAACTGAAGTTCATACTGGCGGAACAAATCTAAATACGTTTTAAATAGTGTCACTTTTGCTTTAAGCAAATAAAAGGATTAACACGTTTTCATATACTAAAGCTGTACACGCTTTAAATAAAATGATAATTATTCATGAATATGAATGTTTCATGGGTGAGGTAGTTTCAGTTCAAACAACATCCAAAAAAGTTGGTATATAAGCAAGAACTTGATGCGTAAAATATCACCTTCTCTGGCTTTTAGTTGGAGTAGTGAAAAGCGAGTACGATGATCGACTACGTTAAAACACATCATACCCAACACACAGATACGAGATCAACCATCCACGAGACCAGCTACTAGCGCGAGAAAATGCCATGCGGAGAGAGTATTACCAACTCTGCAAAGCATTTACGGCGGATGGCCAGTATTACGCGCATGATATTAAACCTCTAGTTCTTGTAGTTTCAGGGATTTTTGATAGAAAGACCTTCCTAATAAAACTATACAAAACTGTAACACTACGGGCGGAACACAATTCGACACCAGAGTCATAATTTGAACAAACTGGAAAAAGTTTATTAGAGGATTATAAGTTAATGCTACATACAATGTATTATAATATAAATAAACAAATCGAACAGAAAAGCAGCATTCAAGGACAACATTCAATCACAAACACATAGAGAAACACTGTATTAGAACTCTAGCTTTTGTAGTTTCATAGAAGGATAATTTGTAAAATATTTTCCTAAAACACTTTGTAGTGGCAGGACTAAATTTGACATCACAAACAGAGCAGAAAACCATCAGCTAATAAAAGTATATTTGAAGGTGTTCAACTACTAGTATAAACCTATGATCCTCGTGACGGGGACACATTTGACACCTGGTTCATTATTAAAATAAACTCGGTAGACAAACATAAGCTAGTGCCACATGCAACTTACACTATAAGACAGTTGCATGTCTTTTGGTTTCAGATAGACATGTTTTCGTTCTTCGGGGCATAGAATTTGTTAGATATTCGGACCGTACGCCGCTGGACAAGGGACTGTAATACGTATAAAAGTCGCTATGTCCAACGCCATATTCATGCCATCTTCAGGCTGGTTAACATTCTATGAATACTGAGTTCTGCCCAACCCGGGTCTAGGGTGAGTGATAGCTAGCATATTTTACTACCGTTCATGAACAGTCTCAATCAAACCGAGACTGCAATATTTAGTTTGTGTTCGGCCGTTTCCAAAGGTCCACTTTCATACTCTTTCAAGTGTTTCTTTCAGTCTATGAAAACATCAAACTATAATACACTACCTAGAGATCATTTATAAACAAAAACTGTCGAAATGTGTTCAGCAGATATGTAGAAGTATAGTTTTACGTTTTTTGGTTGTTTTTTGTGGTTAATTATATTAACGGCGTCTATACAGGATGTCCAGTTTACCTAATTAATGTAACAAACTTGAAAGCCATTGATCTCAGCACTAGCCATATGACATTTGGTCAAAGTGGAAGACGTCGACGGACGACGACACAACGCAGTCACATTAGGTCTCACACCTCTAGTATCTCAAAAGGAAAACAGAACATATTTCCATTTGTTTCTCAATTTTAGGCAATTTTTAATTTGAAAAGAAATAGTTTTTCTTTGCTTTAGCATACATCTGCAGTGTAAAATGATACAGAAAATCCCATGTTAATATGAGGTTTGTTTCAAATTTCAGACGTGTTTGACCGAAGCACAACATATTCAGCTAGATAGTGTATGAATTTTGTATTTTCCATAGGGCTCACATAAACATGAGCGAGAAAAACAAAAAACCTGGCTAACTTACGTATTTTATTGTTTTAAATTACTGGTCTTGATTATACTGAATATATTAAACCAACAACAATATCTGCTGCCCAGCTTTGAAGTTCAGATGTTGGAAAAGGCTCTACAGTAACCCTATGGGAAAATTAATTGAGATGTTAGTCCTTTATCTCATACTGAACCTTTGGTTCAAGTAAACTAAATATCGAGATCGTGTTTTTGAGACGGACTCTAAATTTCGATTTTATAACATAGTTTTACATTGCGCAACGTTATTGTAAATAATAGTTGGAAGCAACACACATAAACAAGAGATAAAGGTAGCAGACTCGATTTTATTGAGTCTGTTCACGAGAGGTAATGTAAAATGCAACACCTCTCACGCCTCCTAACACCGGCTTCAGCGATATTCTACTTTAAACTCACAAAAATGACATATAGGGTCCTATGGAAACCACAGCGTCCAAACGAAATTGCATCGTAGGTCCGCACTGTACTACAAACAAGGAGCAATATTTAATTAATTAGTCAATCAAAAAGACAAACTACAACGGAAAGGGTAGTGAACACAGGGTTACCGACTGGAACGGTCAGTAGGCAATAAGGCCTACAGGTTTATTATTATCCTGTCTTCAGCGCTCAAATAGACAAGACAGTGTAAACAAAACTACATCCCATCAAAAGGAAGTCCACATCCAGAGAAACTAACTTAAGAAACACTAAGATGTACACTAACGCTATATGAATAAGAAACATCTTAGGATGTATCCTGAATTGTACTGAACAGCCACAGCAGTTACAGCCAAAGAGAAAAACAATTTAGGGTACGACCAGAACCCGAGGGACGAAAACTCATGCACCTACCTCCGTTGGTCGGGGTTTCAGCAGGTGAAATCATAGAGTCCCAAGAGGTTGTCCTGTCATCGCACAAGGGAAAAGTGAAGCGTAGTGACTTACTGTAAAGGGGTCAATCACTAAACAAGCAGTGCCTTGTAATACTAAAGGATAGTACCCTTTTCAGATGAACTTCTTGATTCAGTTTGTAAAGTGGTCAGGAAACCCGCCAGACCCCTTTAACTTTCGAAGTTTATAGAACACATCTCCATAAAATCAAGGTTGTGATATTCCTAGTGGTTGGTTTTGTACTTCTTCAGTAGGTTTTCGTTGCGGCGGTAGAAGTTTGAGAAAGATCTAAGTAGTTTGTGATAACGAAAACCCTGCTGAAGAAGTTTACTTGTAATAACTTGATTTCGATCATTGAAGTCTATAACATCATTACAATCTCTAGCAAAACGAATGAGCTGGGAGATATAAACCCCGTATGATGTAGCACGAGGTACATCCCAATCCGGGTGTGGATAGTTAACGATGTTAAAGTTGAAGTCCTCTCTCTTATCATGGATTTTAATATGTGTGAAATCATTAGAAATCGAGAGATGAAGATCGAGGAATGCTGCTTCTGTATCCGAACTATTGGCTTAATTCAACGTGAGCTCTGGTGGATACATGTTAGTAACCATATGAGCAAAGAACGGATTATCAATATTGAGTATGTCATCTAGATATCGTAGATGTATTATTAAACGCATCAATAACTTCACTCTGGCTAGCAGGTGACAAACTCAACATACAGTCTCTTTCATAGCAGTACAAAAACAAATCTGCCACAATTGATGCACATTTAGTTCCCGTAGGAATACCAACAACCGGGCAGTAAACAGTTTTACCGTTTCTTATAAAGCTGTTATCGAGAAGGAAAGATAACGCTCTACAAACATCAGCACAAGTCCACAACTTATAATTATCAATAGGGGCGTTTGTAAAGAAAGCCCTGATATTATATCAAGCTAGAAAAGTTGCACCTTCTCTAGAAAATGTTTTTTGAATAAGCTGAAGCAATTTATTTTTGATAAGATTATGTGGTAGAGTAGTATATAGTGTGAAAAAGTCGTAGGTGCATAGAGAAGAGGCATGGAAATGCTTACATCGTAGTTTATCAAGGACTTCTCCAGAGTTTTTGATGGACCAAAACATAATGATTCCTGAGTTTTCAAAAGCATTTCTGCAATACTTAATAATATGTATGTTCTTTAAATCGCGGAAAGTCAGGTAGTCAATAGTTTTGATATATTGGTACATGAACTTGAATTAGCAATACAACGTGATTCAGCTTGATGATCCCAAAGGACCTGTAAGTAATAACATTACTGTAAGTCGCATGTGCATTTGCGACATGATGGACTATACGAGTATACTGTTTCATCTTGAGGTGTGTTCAAGTTATTTTTTATCGGAATGTATGACATTGTGCTGTCAATAAGAACTTGTAGCTGAGTGATTAGAATTACTGATGCTCGCGTGTTCAAGTCCCGAGAGAGGTACGCCTTTCTTAATGGAGCATTACAGCGATACCTGCTATGTACAGGTATTATTAAACCATTCAATGCCTATAAACAAAATGATGTCCTGTGTTATGTTTAAACGCTTTTGAACATATTCGTTTTCGGTGTGAGATAGTGTTTATGAAATTACAAATAACGACATGCCTTCGATTTTAATATGTGTTTACCTACGATGCCATTGAGTTCGGACGCTGTGGTTTCTATATGACCCTATATCTCATTTTTGTAGCTTTAAACGCAGAGTCTCTTATCGTATGAGTCGTTTGTCTGTGTCATTGCCTCACATATTTACCACAGTAGCAGCTATAACTAAAATTAATCAACACAAGATGAGCCATTTATTCGTATTTAAATATAATAAAAGACAATACAAACAATTTACCCAATTTATAAAGCTCTTATTTTGCATGATTCTGTATACAATTTTGTTCGATCTTTAACACATTTTTTATCATCTTATTATCAGAGCGCACAAAGATCGCTGGGAAAATGCCGGGACTCCACCCCACGGCATTGTGCCCGTCAAAGGGGCCATCCACATCATTGTGAACCGTGGATTTGTCGATTATGTACTACACGATAAAAGAGCTCGTGATTTACTCAACTGGACCAAGAACGTCTACATACCCGATGAAGCTTTCTTTTCGACATTAAACCACAACCCACACCTCGGTGTACCGGGATCTTATAAAGGTAAACTGCCAACATATATGTACCGGGCTATTATAAACGTACCGGGATCATATAAGATAAACCATAACCATATCTCGGTGTACCGTGCAATTATAAAGGTAAACCGGAAACCACACATGTGTACCAGGAGCTCATACAGGTAAACTGCAAACCACACCTCGGTGAAGTGCATTCTATCCCAACCAGGACCGAGAATTGATTTATTTCTCGAAAAAGAGTTTTGTACCTGAAGGCACTTCGGGTGAAATATAATGCCTAGGTCTGTTCGCTAATATGCAATATAGCGAGAATTAATAAACGCGTATACGAACCTTGGTGTACCAGGAACGTATACAGGTAAACCAACACCCATACCTCGTTGTACCGGGATCTGATAAAGGTAAACCGCAACCACGCATGTAACGGGCTATTATAAAGGTAAACCACTTCCCACACATCGATACCGGGGTATTATAAAGGTAAACTGTCACACACATCGATGTACCTCGCTATTATAAACGTAACCCATACCTCGGTGAAACGGGATCGTTTACAGGTAAATCGCCACCCATATCTCGGTGTTCCGGTATCGCATAAAGGTAAACCGCCACCCACACCTCGGTGTACCGAGATCTTCTACAGGCAAGCAGCAACCCACACATCGGTGTAAAGAGAAGTTACAAAGGTAAATCGACACCCACACATCGATGTACCGGGTTATTATAATGGTAAACCGCCACTCACAGATCTGTGTAACTTGGATCTTACAAAGTAAAACCTGAACCCACACTTCGCTGTACAGGGATTTCGGTTAAGGATCTAACCTTTTTACTATTCCGTGCGCAAATTTCGCTCCAGTGATTGGGTATTTTGTATATTTTTTTTTACCTTTTTACTATTCCGTGCACTATTTCGCTCAGTGATTGGGTCAGGTATACGTTTGTTTTTACCTGTTTTTGCCTTTTTACTATTCCGTTCATTATTTCGCTCATCGATTGGGTCAGGTATACGTTTGTTTTTACCTTTTTACTATCCCGTGCGTTATTTTGCTCAGCGACTGGGTCAGGTGTACATTTTTTTATCTTTATTTTTATTTTTTATTCCGTTCGTTATTTTGCTCAGCGATTGTGTCAGGTGTACATTTGTTTTTACCTTTTTACTATCCCGTGCATTATTTCGCTAAGCGATTATGTTATCGTTGCTGCACAATTAGTTTGCTTTAAAATTCCCAACCGAATTGGAAATTCTTCATCAATTATCGAAATAAACATATACATATATTCATTAAAGGTCTTCACAAAGCATAGAATTTACGTGACCGCGAATTTCGATAATTTCTGTGGAGCATATTTAGGCAAAACATTGTTGCAGAAAAAATACGAATAATGTATACCTGACTCATTCCCTGAGCGACATTTTCGCAAGGAATAGTTAAAAGGTACAAACAAAAATCCGGAAAAACGAGTGAGTATTTAGTTTCTAACATTGATTTACATATATATACTTTATCACTATCTCTGCTTCTCTCTATCCTTAGTGTTTACCCGACTTTTCAAACCAATCAGATGTCTCAGAATTTCAAATACTGGCTACATTTATTCATGAAGAATTTACTACAAGCGTTCTTCACATATTAGAGTGTGACCCATATAGAGAATATCGATAACGCTATGGCAAACACTAAGCCGGATAGAGTCTATGAAGAGAAATCTTCACAATTTAGAAATCGCGGTCGGTGGCTACGCTCCCTCCTTTTTGGTTTCTTAATGGTGAACATTTTTCTTTATAGCCACCAGGGTGACTATTCCATATGACCTATGACGTCATTATTGCTAATTCTTGAAGAAACAAATTGTAAATATTCACCCAGCTTTAGAGTGCGATAATTTTTTTTATTTCTTAACCAGAACAAATTTGCTAATCCTTGAAGCGTTCTATAATTTTGCGCATATTATCAACAAAATTCATGCATATACCCCTTTTTATAACGAAAACTCAAACAATATTATTTCATATCATGTAAGAGTAAGGGTTTTGAGTCAAAGAACCAGTTCGCAAGAATTTTTAAATTATGCTAATCCGTGAAGTCGATTATTTTATGCTAAACCGTGAAGTCATTTGTGTTGTCAATTTTCTAAATTTTTATAAACCTATGTTTTTATCGCTATTTTGTCCGTCGTCAAACTTTGTCCGTCGCTGTTGTCTTTCGCCGTCATCGTAAACATTTTAAACAACACCTCTGAAACCACTGGGCAAAATATCATAGGACTTCACAGGAACGATTTCTGGGTGGTTATCTCCCAATGTTATTCAAAATCTGGCAATCAACCCAGAACTCGGGTTGTCATGCCAACAGAGAGAAAATATAGGAAGGTGGGGTATAGTCCTGCAGTTTTATATTCCAGAAAAGTCCATTATAAACCCTTACTAAACATAATGCTGAAGCGATCTACTACCAAGATTGTTCAAGTCGATCCGTCAAAAAACATCGGTGCTAGGGCGGTGCGTATTTTCCATGTATGGCTATATTATTACAGAAAACTGTAAACATCTTTTCGTCTAAAACCAAGTGCCAGATGTCAACGTACTTTTTACAGAAATGGTGATTTGGTAACCATTTACCAATAGTGTTCAAACTGGGTTGATTCACTAAAAACTATGACCACCAGGAACGAGGATTATTTTTCCTATATGGATATTTTCCTATAATTATGGCTTTATAGAAAACACTTTTTAAAAATTAATAATTTTCTCGTGTAAAGCCACTAGTCAGATTTTAAAATAATTTTATATGAACGGCGTTTTTGTGACCCTCTACCAAATTTGCTCTAACCGTTTCCTTTATGGCTATTTAGAAAAATCTTTACAAATATATTAAAATATCTTCTCGTCTAAAATCGCTGGCTAGATTTCAAAATATATTCATGTAAATGGTATCTGGGTGTCTATTATCCAATAATGCGATTACATGCCCTCTTGGGCCTCTTTTTTAAAATAAGTAAATGGCTAAACTATAGATAAGCCTAACTTTAAATATTTAGGAGCAAGTGAACTTAAAAAATAACTTTCGTTTCGCACTGTTGGTGGGCTCGAACAAATTAATTCACTTTCTTTAAAACAAAAAAAAGTAACTTGTTTTCTTAAATAAATGATCCAAAATATTGCTGGCCCATTTTCAGAGGTTTTCAGTTTTGTTGTTGTTGTTGTGTTTGGTGTTTTTTTTTGCAAATTTACATATTTTCACATTATCAGAATATCGGGCGAGGGCAACGTGCATTATTTGCGTTATTGTATTAGTTTGTAATCTTGATCATCTTCCATGCTTGATTATAAATACAAACGTCTTGACCGGTTGTGTAGAAACGAATTTGAAACTGACCGGGAACCACGTGACCATAATTTGTTTAATTTTTTATTAAAGTATTTCTGACCATCCGCATTTGTTTATTTATACATTGATTGTCTTTTTGACTTTCTGTGTATCTCGGATAGGAGGTCTCTCAGACAATCAGAAATGTTACCAGTGTAATGGCAAAAATCAAACTTTGTTCAGAAGGACTGTTTTAGACGTTTGTCTTGAAAACAAGCAAGCGTCGCAGATATCTGGACTAATTAGTTTGACAGATGGCTTTTGAGTTGAATTTTACAATTATGTCTGGAACGAAATCGGCAATTATCTTGTTAATTCATTAAATTTCGGATATGATTCAAAATCACTACCTATTACAAAAAACAAGGTATAATTACGTAATTGCCAAAAGAAGGAAAATCGAAACTATATCTTAAGTATTGGGGACCTATGTCGCTTTAAACGTTGACACTAAATTGCTTCGGCAGCCATTGCTGGGCGTCTGAAAACGATACTTCCAGTTATCATGTCTGAAACAACTAAGTCTGGTTTTATGAAAGACACATACATAGGGGAATCAAACAGACTCATTTTAGACATTATAGCAAAATGTGAAGAATTAGGTTTATCTGGTTTACCTGTTTTACTGGACTTTGAAAAGGCGTTTGATTCACTGGAATGTTATTTTATAGAAAACACGCTAAGGTTTTTTAATTTTGGTGATTCTATACTGCAATAGTTTCACACTTTCTATAATAATATCACCAGCTGTGTTTCAAATAATGGTCAGTGTTCTGAATACTTTTAAATACAATGTGGTGTTCGACAGGAAGACCATCTATCACCATATATTTTCATAATTTCTGTAAAAATCTTAAGTGCAACGTTATAAAAATAATTCGGATATTAAAGGTATCACAATCAATGATTCAGAATATTTAATAAATCAATACGCCAATGAATAATCCCTTTTCCTCAAAGACGACGAAAAATCGTTGAATAGGACATTCGAAACGGTAGACAAGTGTTCGTTATGTTCCGGACTTAAGGCGAACAACTGAAATTGTTTCGATAGGATCAAAAAAAAAAGAAGAATGCAATGAAATATTAAATGCATGAAAAGCTGTAAGATGGAATCAGATGAGTTCGTTCAAACTTCTAGGTATAGAATACAATTTACAAAATGATAACTATACTGTTCATAATTACCTAAATCTAAATAAACTTTAGAAGATAAACAAGCTACATAATGATTGGTCGTTTAGAAACTTGTCCCTTATTGGAAAAACAACAGTTTTAAAAACTCTTGCCTCTTCTTATTCAGTGTTTCACCGTCCTGCCTGACCCCGCCCCCCACCCAAATATGTTATCGGGACATGTTTAATTTTATTTGGTCAAATAAACGTGATAAAATTAAACGCGATATTATGGTAAATACAGTCGAAGAGGGTGGATTGAAAATGTCACATATTAAATCATTAAGTCACACACTTCAATTAAGTTGGATTAAAAAACGTCTAGACCCTGATAAGTTTGCGTCATGGACAACACTTATTTTGGACGATTTTGAAAAATTTGGAGGATATAGAGACGGTCTTATAAAAGTAGGCGATCATACGAATAGCTTTTGGAAAAATGTGATACTGTCTTGGGCAATGATACAGGAAAATTCCAATAATTCGGCGGAGGAGGTTTCATCAGAACCAATATTTTATAACCCAAATCTAAAAGTCAACAATATTTCGTTCTTTTATCATGATCTATGTAAAAATGGAATATTTTTTATAAATGACATTGTGGACGATAATTGTTCAATTTTATCATTTGAAAAAATGTATGTGCAAAATAATATACATGTCACGTTTACCAAATATATGGGAGTGGTTAGTGCAATCACGAGTGATTGGAAAAGATGTATAAGAAACCAAATTAAGATCAAACATCCAATAAATAATAATGTTATAAAACTAAAAATGGTCAAACAAGTAAATCTGATGTTTTATCCTCGGTTTTTGAAGTCAGTCGTCGAATCACCTAGTAATTCCCAAAACAAATGGGAAACCTTTGGGAAGATTTGGACATAACCTTAAATATCGAGGATTGGAATACATTATATAAACAACTAATTATTTCGGTGTACGATACATACCT
This sequence comes from Cyrtodaria siliqua, assembly GCA_037043455.1. Classification (NCBI taxonomy): domain Eukaryota; kingdom Metazoa; phylum Mollusca; class Bivalvia; order Adapedonta; family Hiatellidae; genus Cyrtodaria; species Cyrtodaria siliqua. The sequence goes on along the minus strand of JAWPHD010003055.1, from coordinate 48,042 downwards.
CCAATCTCTCGATTCAAAGTTGTACATAGAATTATTTTTACCAATGCAAAATTACATCAATGTGGAATGTCTGAAACCGAACTGTGTACTTTTTGTAATAATTCTAAAGAAACTATTTTACATTTATTTAACGACAGCATCTTTTCCAGAAATATTCTTATAGAGTTTTTCGGCCATCTAAAGGAAGAATGTAATATTTCGTTAGAATTAAATACCGAAGAATATGATTTTAGAGTCTAAATGTGTAACAGATATTGACAATATTTAATATATTTTATCACTTCTCTGTAAAAAGTATATTTATTTTCTAGAAAATTGAGAAAATGTCTTCCAATCTACTCTGTGTATATAAAACAAGTTACAAGATTTAGAAATATTGAATTGTTCTCAATATATATATTCCTCTTAGAAAAAGGTAATATTATTAAAATAAAGATGGAATGTGATTCAGGAATGTGATTCATGATATGCCTTGAACTGTAGGTTACTTAGCAGTGATTAGCAGTACGTTATATTGTATAATCATTCCATGTATGACTAAGTTCTTAATAGAGAGTAGAGAGGCATTATTACAAATAACACTTGTATGAGGTCGTAACAATCACATCTGTATTGTATGTCAAAAGAAATGTAAGTACTTTTGATATTTGAGATGAAATGTTAAAAACAAGAATTAGTTTGACAACATTAAAAGTCACAGGATAATCATTATTCGTGTCAAATTGCAAATTTAGAAACAATACATTGTACAATAATCAAAGAAAATACTCCTTTGAAACAAATAACGCATCACAATGATTATGAAAAACAAAAGACTGTATTTAGGTTGATTGACACATTTTAATGTAAATTAAGAAAGAAACTATTTATGCTACTTGTCCATTCTTTTCCAATGATAAACACTAATTAAGGTTAAAATGTATAAATTTGACTATATTAAAAGTCGTTGAACAATTCCAATTTAGTCAAATAGATTTAATTTATATCTTTCAGAATGACGCTTATGAAAAACTGTACATATTTCTAAAAGAAGATAGAAAAAGTAGTAAATTTCGGAAATGATTATCTGGTTCATTAAAATTATTTCATTAAAATGTTTTATTCTTTGCATAGCATTTGAATGAAGATGTAGATAACTGACAACAAAAATGACCACGATTTAGCATAAAAAAAATTGACTTCACGGATAAGCATAATTGAAAAGTTAATTAATTCCGGCGAACTGGTTCTTTAACCCAAAACCCTTTCGCCTACCTGATGTGAAATAACAATGGGGAATTTTTCGTGATGAAAACAGGGTATATGCATGGATTGTTTTCATAATATGTGCAAAATTAAATTACGCTTCAAGGGTTAGCAAATTATTTCTGGTGCATTTTCAGAAGTTTTCCAAAGTGTTTTCGAAAAGTACCAACTTTCACACAAACAGAATATCAGTCGAGGGTAACGTAATTTTTTTGCTTTTGAATGCGCTTTCTTTTGTAGAAAAATGGTTAAGAAATAAAAATCTTATCCCACTCTGAAGCTTTCAATGTGGGCGAATATTTACAATTTTCTTCTTCAAGAATTAGCAATAATGACGTCATAGGTCATTTGGTATAGTCACCCTGGCCACTATCCTATATTTTGTCTACCATCGTAATGAAATCTTGAGACATCGATCACCGACTTGGGCACGTGTTGTTTTCGAGATCACCACTTTCTTGAATGTATAAAGATAATAGCACATTTTCTTACTATTTTAGGTATACCTGAAACTGATGACGTAGTGAAACCATTCCTTGCCCGTTTCAAGAACTGGGGAGATTGGTCGTGTCATGGCCAGTGGGTAAGGGGAATTTGCATTTATGGAGTAGGCGATCTTTCTTTACTAGCCACACGGAAAGAAATGTTTGCAAACAAGTTTTATCTAGACTATCAACATTTTGCATTAGATTGTATGGAGGAGATACATTTTAATAATACGAGAGACGAATATATGGGAAAGCTAGTCTTTGATTCAAGCCGGTACTCTAAATTAGGATTTGTACTGAACAAAGTTTAGTAAGGAGGAGTCTAAATTCATAACTTGTGAGCTATATATATATATATGTCATTATAACATTTCCAAGTCGAACAGGAAATGCAGCATTCTCAGAACACAGTCAAACAAGCCACGCATTCAAAACACGGCCAATCCAGTCATTCTTCGGGATCCCGCCTCGTGTGTATGTCGAACTTCGGTATGTTCAAAATCTTGACATTTTGCTAGCAAGAAGGCAACGACATTCTTGCTCTCGATCGATACAGAAAAAAATCGGGATGACGTCAGTATGGGTGCACAGTTGCTATGTAAACAATATAGCCATTAGCCACACTTGTTGATGTATAATTTACGTTGAATGTTTGTTGTTTACAATGCAGTTGAAGGTTTTATCATTGCTTTCATGTAAATAAACTACTGATGGAGCAATCGGCTAAATGAAAGTGCAAAATGTGGATGATAACTTTGATTTTGAATGCGGGAATCTAAGACGCGATGACGAAACCAATACGGAAATCTTCGATCTACATTCGAGTAATGCTGGGAATCCATGTACGAGATGTCGCAAATGGCATTCAAAACAAACAACAATTACAATAGATGCAACGTATGCGTCACTATCAACATAAAAGGGTTGGTCATAAGGATAGCGCCTTGAACTACTTTTTCCTAATTATGGGTTCTTTAATTATACTATCAGGAGATGTAGAACTGAATCCGGGCCCAAGTTATGACACAAAGCAATGTTTTTTAATAGTTGAACAAATTTGACTATATCAAAGGCAATATTGTGTTTTACTGAAACTCATCTATCGATTGATAACGGAAACGAAATGTTACATTTATAAACTTTTATGCTATGTTCTGTAATAATACATCTCATTCTGGCGAGTTATTAATTTACATCTCGCCCCATTTAAGACCAAATAGGAAAATTTAATTTGAATGTTTACTTCCTGAATCAATATGGGTTGAAATTAAAGATAATAGCCAGTCTTTTGTAATATGCACTCTTTATCGACCACCGCACTATGCAGTTGAACTCTGGGACGTCTGCATTGAACATGCTTCTGAAATAAATTCAAATATCATTATCTTAGATGACATTAATGAAGACCAATTAAACCCGTCCAATCATAAATTTAGAGATATACTTACGCTTAATAATATGGTAAATATAATTACAGATCCTACTCGTGTAACCAACACTTCAAGCACTTTAATAGATCCAGTCGCTAACTATAATCATGTAACTTCTTACGATTCTGGCGTTTATCAAACAGCAAATCTTATCAATGATCATTATAGTACATATGCGTTCATTAAAAGCGATCTTTGTATAAATATACCGTTTCAAAGAAGAGTCTGGAATTACAAACGGGCTGATTTTGAAAAGTTGAATAATTTAATTAGATCAACATACTGGACTGTTTTGCATACATATTCTGTAGATATCGCTGAAAATAGTTTTATTAATAAACTTACCGAACTCATGAAGGAATGCATTCAAACAAGTTTCGTAACAATTCTTTCAAATGATAAGCTTTGGTATAATTCAGAAATTCCACTTGCATCTCGTAAACGTGATAGACAAAAATCAATAGCTTTACGTACATGCAATCGATCTGATTGGCGCTTATATAAAGACCTTAGAAATAAAGTTAATAATATGAAACAGCACGCATGTGTATTCTGTTTAATCGTTCAATTCAAGAAAGTATCTATCCAAAATGCTGAAAATTAGTTAATGTTATGCCATTTTTTTTAAATCAGGTGATAAATTTTCACCATAGAACTATAGACCAATATCGTAAATTAGTTGCGTTGGAAAAGTTATGGAACGCGTGATATTCAAACATATTTTTAATTTTTTGCTTACCAGTAATTTAATATTTAAAAAGCAGTCTGGTTTCTTACCTGGTCACTCAACAGTTTACCAACTAATTGATATGTATAATCAAATATGCAAATTGATTGATTAAAACAAATTTACATGTATGGTATTTTTTGATATATACAAAGCTTTCGATCATATCTGAGCAAACATGAACTTCCTTATTATTATTATTAATACCATCCATGGACCTAAACGATTCTTAGTGATCTAAGATAAATCAATACGTTACATAACAGTAGGTTTTAAACTATTGTTCGGGCGCTTGTTTCAGACAAAGGTTTTTCTGCAGTAGCTTGAGCAATTTAAATAATACCTATCTAAATTATATATCTTTAGAACTGGTATTTTAAGTGGTAAATAAAAATACCTTAGTTTTGAAAATTGGTTGAGAAATAAGTATTTTACAGACCAAATGATTTTTGATGGAGCTTTTCCAATGTAAATATCTTGTCGATGGGACAGCAGAACATTAAGAAAATTCAAATAACTTCAGTTAGCCTTCATTTTTTGCTATAAAAGTTTCAGGGTGTCTTAATTTACGAATATTCAACAATTTAAAACCAGTTTTGGATAAACATTCTAAAAGAAATATTTGTTCACACTGTTTGTGCAGCCTTAATTTTATGTTGAAAAACAGCTTTCGCGCACGCATTTGTTTTATTTTTCAACTGATTTTGAAAAGTAAGGTTATTTTCTTTACCATTAAAAATGACTGTTTTGCTGATAAAGAACTCACTTAGGTACTAGATAAATTATTCTAAAAAGTCCAAAAATCGTTTGACTGAAACAAGCGCCCCAAACAACAGGGATAACAATTTGTTTTATATTACCAGTCAAGTAAAAAAGTCGAACAAAAATGTGGCATTCACAGAACACAGCCAAGCAAAAACACTTATTCAACTCAATAATAACTTAGAAAGAACAAAGACATTCAACGTCCACATTATCCCATGAGAACTATTGATGATACACTGCCATAGCTCTATGAAACTCAATGAACAATCCGTTCCTCACAAGCTTTACAAGTAATACTATATTTGGCTATTTCCGATATATTCGTGTTCCATTTAGGCTAAGGTGCAGTGGTGACTTATTCATCCGTAAAATCGATAGTCTTCGAAGGGTTTAGTGGTGTTGTCGCCATAGTCGATGACATTCTTGTATTTGGAGAAACAAGTGACCAGCACGATAATAATCTCAGGGCAGTTTTTCAAAGGTCACTAGAAAGGGATGTTCGCTTTAATGATGATAAACTTGTAGTAGGAGTGCCTCAAGTTTAGTACATTGGCCATTTATTGACTTCAGAGGGCCTAAACCCCAACCAAGCCAATGTCAGTGCTATTGAAAACATGCCACCCCTACAAGTACGGCTGAACTTGAAACCATATTAGGCATGGTCAACTACCTTTGCAACAAATCTCTCAGAGGTCACAGCCCCAATGAGACAGTTACTGTTAAATAAATGTTGAATTGTTTTGCTGGGGGAAAACCCCACATTGATGCATTTCAAAAGGAAAAAGAAATCATCTCTCAACAAGGTCAAGTTTTAGCGTACTTTGACCCTAACAAACCTTTAACTTTACATGTTGATGCAAGCAAGTATGGTCTAGGTGCTGTCCTGATGCAAAATGAGAAACCGATTGCATACACATCAAAGTCACTGACCACATAAGAAATAAACTATGCCCAGAAAATGTATGCTATTCTCTTTGGTTGTATAAGTTTTAACCAATTTTTTATGGGCGGAAAATTGATGAGCAAACTGACCATTTGCCATTGATTTCTACTTTTAAGAAACCCCTTAGTGTCGCCCCTGCACGTCTGCAGCGCATGCTTCTTCGGTTACATAGTTTTGGCATAAACCTTAAGCATTATCCGAGTAAGAAAGTACCAGTTGCGGATACATTAAGTAGGAATTACTTCAATGACACATACCCAGGTTTATCCGAGGGAATGCACTTGCAAGTTCACATGGTCATTTTGAGCCTAACGGTCACTGACAAAACATTAAAAGAGATTAAATTCCTTACCGATCAGATGTTAACCTACTGGAACTATAGAGATGAATCGACCATTGTTGATTGTTTTATCATGAAGGGTCATAAAATAAGTATGCCAAAGGCAATGAGGTCACAAATGCTAGAGTTAGTTCATACAGGTCACATGGGTATAGAGAAATGCCTTAGGAGAGCACGTGATGTTATGTTTTGGCCTGGAATATTAGCCGACATAACAAGCATTATAATAATTGTAATATATGCTTGACACACAGAAGTTCCAATCCCAAAGAGCCATAAATTTCAACAGATGTCAAATTATAGGTACTGATCCATTCACTTGGAATAACTCGTAATAACTACTTGATAGTTGTTGATTATTACAGCAGGTACTTTGAAGTCAAGGTACTCCCAAACATGAAAAGCACCACTGTAATCAATAGGATTAAAGGGATTATGGCCAGATGGGGCATAAGTGAGAAAATCATTTCAGATAGTGGGCCTTGTTACAGTTCACGGGAATTTGTAGACATTGCAAAGGAAAGGGATTTCCAGCATGAAACATGTAGACCCTATTACAATCATTCAAATGGTTTGGCTGAGAAATATGTATCTATTTGTACGAGAATCCTCACAAAGGCAAATGAAGACTAAACGGACAAAAGGGATCCCCTTATAAGTATTTTAGAATAAAGGACAACCCCACTAGAATCAGGCTGTTCACCAGCCCCGCTCAGTATGGGCAGACAATTGCGCTCTGTGCTTCCTACATCAAGGGAGAATCTCAAACTCACTGAAAAAATCTAAATTAGCAAACAAAACGGAAAATATTACTATGATAGGCAGTCAAGGCCCCTAGAGCCCCTAAAGCAACTCAATGAAGGTCAGTCTGTTAGGATTCAACAGGCAGATAAGAGTTGGAAACCAGCCATTGTGGTTGACAAGCACAATGAAAGGTCATATTATATTTGCACCCCAAACGATGTAATGTATAGACGCATTAGGTGAGACTTGCTTTTAACAAGTGAGTCCATTCAGAACACAGATGTCTTAGATCTTGAAATACCGACGTCATACAATGAACACCAAACCCATTTTGAGTCTGAAAGCAAAGAGCATGTCCCTGTAAATGCCTCTCAAAGTCAGAAATCCACATGTGTATGTTACAAGATGGTCTGTAACACAAAAAGGGATTGAATATATGTAACATTACAGGTGCTGTCAATCAACAACTGTATTACTGAAGTGATAATTATGAATGGCAGACTAATGGATATTATAGTGCTTCATGGACGTTTTGAACTACAGGAAACACTATAGTGGGAACTGGGAAGAACTCCTATCTTAGATAACATAACAATACAATCTCTAAACTATTATAACAGATTAATCCAACTTCCATCCTCCAGGTTATTATATAAGACATTTATATGTGATAAAAACTTGTTTGATTCTGGGAATAGATCATGGTATAAATATATTGATTACAGTGCAACCAAATATAATCTTACACTGAATAATGTTGACATCAAATCATGCCAATCTAATATTAAACAACAAAATATAGAATCTGCTGTATCACATATTTAAAGTTTAAAACATGTTACAGAGAGTAAACATCATTTTCTCCCTAACATAAGCCAAGAGTTTGGTTTGAAAAAATATATAAATTTTAATATTCCAAAAGCAAAAGTTAAAGAACTTACATGATTAAGAATTAGCTCGCATACTTTAAAAATTGAAAGAGGAAGATATACATAATCAAAGACTTTGTAACCACTGCAACATGGTTGAGAATGAATTACATGACGTTTAAAAAATATAGAGACAATTTCACCCTACTAAATTCTCTTCAATTAAACAAGCATGATGATATGCATATAGCAACAATAATACTTAACCCAGAGTCAAAACAAGAATGTAAAAATATCTGTGCATTTATTTCTTAATGTTTATTAAAAGAAAATAGTCTCTAATTATTACATGCAAGAACTTAATGTTAGTTTATTAATTCACAGAGACAATTTATATACGTTAAACTATACTGCAATATATATTTATTCATAAGCATGCATTTTTTTATATGTATTCTTCTGTTCTAGGATCACAACTGTACACTTATAATATGTAAACAGTTTTTCCTAATAAAGAATTGAATTCAATTCAATTGAAAAGTGGTAATAGCTCTAATGCCATTAGACTGATACATGGGGGATTAAATTCGTTACACCCAGCTTGATAGGAGGAACTGAGAACTTTATCCGGAACTATAAGTGACATTTATAGGGATACATATTGCTGTTGCTGTTTCAGAAAGATTGTGACTTGATGTTATATGTTGTTGTTTTTAAGGAGGGAAATGTAACAGTATAATTGCTATTGTATACCAAGTGTTTGTAGAGTTGGTCTACTTATCAAATATAACCTCATGCCTTACCACTGAGACTGGCAGTCAGTTAGCTGCATTCCCTGTGGACTATTTACATGTACATATTAAATTTAGTTAGAGCACATGCATTGTCGTTCTATATATTCTCCATCAGTAACATAACATAATATAACAGTGCAATGCTGTTTTATTTTTTATAATGTAAAAAAGGGAGTTAAAAATGAATTTTAGGCTTCGTGAAGCATAACGGATGGCTATGGCAAGATTGTAAACGGATCCAGGAGCATCTATTTTCATTCTGTCTAACCAAATCGGGCATGAAAATATATAACAAATAATAAAACAAATCTCAATTCATATTTGACGTCCAGGCACCCTGAATTTTTTCAGTAGTTTGACATTTGAATACACAACGTATGTATACATGAACTATTTTTAGCACATATGTTAGCCTTTATAGTGTATTGAATATTCAAAACTAGTTTAATTAGTTTAAGTAAAAGTGAGAACCTGTTAGTCATTCTGATATTTTAATTTGTCCAGGGAGTAGTGGGGTTTTATGGCGTAATGCTCACTGGCTCTAGGTTGTTTTTTTTGTCTGAGTCGCCGCCATTTTGAATAGACTCTGAAGGAATGAAAGGCATGTATCAGCTTTCAAAACGGTCACGAAAAAATGTATAGGCCTAGTCATGAATTTAAGAGAAACTTTCAGAAAAGGCAGAACATGTAATGCTCTATGACTCCTGCCAATTTTAACAATATTTAAGAAAACAATTTTTATAGCCGTTTTGAAACATTGGTAATTTTGAGGAAAACAAAATCTTGTTTTTTTATCTTTGCATTTGTACCGCGATTTCCGACTATGATAGTTCTATAAGACTTGTCGACACGATTGTTTGATGAATCTCGAAAGTAGCGACACAGTCGTACATCGTTTTTATTGAGAGCTCTGAAAAACTTGGAAAAGGGTGAAATACTTATCAAAATCAGATGATAAATAAAGAAGATATGATCATCTGAAGGTTCTGTTGAAACGGATATTAAAGAGTATGAGAGTGGACCTTTGGGAACGGCCGAACACGATACAAACGAAATATTGCAGTCGCGGTTTGATTAAGACTCTTCATGAACAGTAGTGAAATATGCTAGCTACCGCTCACGCCCCCTAGCCCCTAGCCCCGGGTTGAGCAGAACTCAATATTCATATACTCAATAGCCACTATTTCGAGAATTATGACATCACAGTTCTAAATGACCATATATGTAATATTTATAAATATGAAAAATTACTGATTTATAGGAACAAAATGACAGAAACTGTATGACAAATATGTATGCTTAATGTCAATACTGATTTATATGACCAGTAAAGGGTTTTACATTCATAGCGACGCGATTTCTTTGCTTTAAATATGTATCAATATTCCATATATGGGCATTTGAAACTATAACGTCATAGTTCTCAAAATGGCGGCTCCAATATCTGTTTTAAAACAACCTTCAAATGGTCATATTTTTTTGTTTATTATCCGATTTTGATAATTCCTTCACCGTTTACCAAGTTTTTGTTGTTTGGCTGTGTCGCTACATTCCCTTTAATCATTAATATTAATTATAAGAACGGTATACTGCAAATTGCTTTTTTCATATTACTAACTGTTGATCATATTTCATCAGCAATATATCAACGTTTGAAACCTATGGCAGAATAACGAAGAGAAGTTGAACAATCAACAATTATATTTATATATTTACAAGCAAGTTTAAAGTCAAAATGGTACTGAATTAAAGAAACTTACCCGCCAAACAGCGACAAAATTGTACACGAAAAAATCAAGGTTTTCAAGTCATATATATAATAATGTATATCTGCCTATTAAAAGTGACGTTTTATTCATGGGTTACTTACAAATTTACTGTTACATGTAACATACTACATGACCAATTAGCTGAGGCATATAAACTGAGGGCCGAGTAAAGTTTATTCTTTGAATAAGCATTGGTATATTGAACAGTATCTAGGGTATAGAAGTATATAATACTTTATATTACTTTACGTTTATGAAGAACAAAAGAGCAAATTAACAGGTAAGCTGTACTAAATATAACATGTATTTGATAATTCATTGTTTTTAGAAGGAAAACACGCCAAAACACAACTAATGAAACATCTACTTTTATGTTTTAATATGTTGGTTTCACACAAAAGCGGTATTGGGAGGGCCTCATCAACTGAAACAATATTGAATACCACTACTTTCTCATGCAATTGTATGTAAAACAGTGTTTTACAGTTACCTATACAAATATTTTCTCCCCACCCCCTTAAGACAATAGGCTCCTTAAGAAATATGTCCTTAAGAACACTACTACAGTAGAATATAATAATATATCTTACAGATGGTAAGCTATGTTTTAACTTTTTTGAGTTATGCAATATTGCAAACGATTTAATTATTAAACGCGGAACGCCTTTGTTTATCATTTGCAAGAGGATTTAAAGCGTGCTTTAATCAGTTCGTACACACAAGTTGAGGTTCTGCCTAGGGCGGTGTATAATCATCACTACTTTAATGTGTGAAAACATGTTCAATTATTGCAAGGCTTTAATATATTCAGATTTACTCGCTTCCTATATCAGATGTGTTCATGGTCCTACCATGGACTCATACATTCTTGGACTCCTGGTAGCCATCTTAACGCCAATGATTCATCTGACAGCTTTATCGGGTAAACAGACACTATGAGTGGCAATGAGTGGCATCAATAAATAAGTCACTCACCCTGTTGCATACGCAATTACCGTTCATTATCAATACAATAATGACTCTAAGCTATAAATAACAGTTATATTTAAAGCGTGCTTTAATCAAGCTTTAATCAAGCTATAAATATGCGGTCTGCCACTACTGCATCATACCATCCACAGCATATTTCGTCTAACGTATGATTATGGGTTACGATCATCATTTCTTTAAATGAGATAATGAAAATCGTTTATATGAAAACACGTTAAACCGATATACAACCGACATACATATCTAATGTATACAGGCCGCATGTAAATAAATTGGATATTGCGTGTTTGTACTTTGGTTTAATTGCAGGTAATAAAATGGACTTTGATAATATGTCCTAAATAATCCACCTTCCTAAACATTTACTTAGCTCTCGTAATAATACATCACTTCTCGGTGATTCCTATTATTAAACAAGTTTATAGACGACCATATCATTCAATTAAAATATATCTTACCTGAATATTACTTAGGTTAAAATATCAAATGTTGCGCCTGGATTAGTAAAAATAAGTGTCTTAATATCACAAAACTGATTGACTTATATTGTACTAGGTTTGAATAAAAAAAAAACATCCTGATATTGAAAGCGTAAGTGTTTTTAATTTACTTTTGTTTTAAATTTAATCCATTGTAGTTTCGTAAGCCGTAACATTTGTTTTCATTCTTTAAAAAATAAAATGTTTATATTTGTATTGTGTTGGCATTTGAGTTGTTGCATTGTGTGTACGTAAGCAATACATAGTGTAAGTATGCTATGCAGTTATGTGTTGATTGGAAACCCTCTTAGTATATATGTGTTATGGGTACTCGACTTTTGCTGAGTATACATATATAATTGCAAAGAAGAAATATAAAAAAATCGGACAGGGAAAGTAGCATTCAAGGAGGACAGTCAACCACAAGTTGATACATTAATTTGTTGTGCAAACGACATGTATGGATAATAAAAATATTAACATACTGCACATGTATTAAATACTTGTTAATAGATAATGTTCAATTCAAATTACTATTATTCATAGTGATACACAGTTTATTTATTTTTTGTCTATTTTTTGTCTTTTGTCTCAGCATTTCGATATTCATAATGATACACCGTTTATTTGTTGTTGTTTCTGTCTATGATATACTGCTCAGCATTTCAATAACTGTATACGGAAACTCTAGATGTTCGTCTGTATATGACCTTGGTAGTTGTTGTGTTGTTTGCCGAACATTAACTGACACATGATTGTCTTGTTGTGGACATTATATCAATAAAGTAAATCTAGGTATTGTGAGTTAAGATTACGCTGTTGTTTTTAATATCAAAATATGAGTTTTAAGTTATGTCACAGGGTGGTTAAAAAGTTGTGGCTCGACCGGGACTCGAACCCAGGGCCTTTCGTTTACGAGGCAAACACTCTACCACTGAACTACCATGCCACACTGTTTTACCAGTCGATTTGTCACAATATACCCGGCTACATAATATACCCCCTCCTAATTTAGAATTTGTCCCCAATTCTTAGCGTCACAGAGAACATTGTATAAATAATCTCGAGGTTCAATATCAGTAGCCATATTAAACCATAGGTTATTTACGTTGGGAGCCAAATGAAGCAGGTCGCCAAAGAAAAATGTCCAGCCAGTTCGGGGCTTGAACCCCGGACCTCCAGCTTTCAAGTCAGAATCTCTGATATTGTGAAAAGTTATTGTAATAAACTACAGTTGATTGCAAAATAGTGTAGAAAATATATTCGATTCGGATCTGAAATATTTGAGTCCATCTCAAATTCATTTTCTTAAATCTTGGCAAAATAAATTATATTAGAGAAAACATTTGAAATCTTGAGTTAAAAGATAGCAACAAACTCTACTAATTGTCTATATAATGGAAAAGAATATCTATTATTTTGGTTGCTATTTGAAATTTTGAGTCATTAAAATCTCAACTTGAGTTTTTTCGTGATACTGGGGCCTGATCTAGCTCATTTAATATTGAACTTGTTCGAGAGGTTATGGATTTTTTTTTTATATTTCGATGTTTATTTAGGGTGAAATAAAAAGAGACAACAAATCTTTTTTAAACTTGTATATATTCATTTATTAAATTCAATAATGTATGTTTTAATACAACATATATTGAAATACAATGATTTATGCAGAAAAAGTAACCGAAGTCTTACTATTTTATATCGCGTAGGGAAAAAACAAAGTTATGCCTACCTACCTACCCTATTTTTTTCAAGACGTTAGCGGAAACGAAGTATTAATTTTGTTTGGCCTTAGTACTTTTAGAAAAGTAAGTTACACCCTAGAATCCGGTTTACACCCATGCGGCCTTTGTGCCACTGACCGTTCCAATGTGGTACCCGATTGGCATACAATTTATGTATGTGGAATCTCGCCATTCTAAATGTTTATATATGCAATTGTCATTTGTTTGCAGTGCGTGTATTTGATTGGCTTTTTTTCAGTGAATGATCTACTTCCTGCTCGGTTTTTCTGTCTACCATGAGAGTAATACGTCAAACATAACATGTATCACCAGCACTATACCCTGAACTGAATTACAATGTAGAAAATAATAATAATTATTGTACTGTGCTAGAAAAATACTACTGATTCAGAGGGTACAAAACATACACTAAAATAATAATAACGACAAGGCATACACTACAGCCATATAATTCAAATCAGAAATGTACATTGAATATTTATATATGCGCTTTACATTCACTTAACATAAACCGTTCAAATGTACCGATTTCCATGTCGAAAGTTTATTTACACTAAACTGACTGATAGTGTATTTGCACTAAACTGACTGATAGTGTATTTGCACTAAACTGACTGATACAGAACATCTTAAAGTTTAACTTATGTTAGTGCACTATATTACTCCTCAATTAGCACTGAGGAAACAAATCTATAATGCACATCTAAACGTCATGTACGGCTCTTAAATTCTGCAAAATGTGAAAAGAAAAGGTTATAAGTCCAACAGGAAGAGTAGCATTCACAGAATACAGTCACTCCAACAAGTATTACAAAGCAAATGTGATTCAAAAAGTACATCACAAACACATTCAGTTAAAAAGCACATCACAAACATATAAGGATTGACAACAGGGGTACCGCCTTGGAACGGTCAGTGGAAAAAGGGACCACCGGGAGAGTTTAAACCGGTTCAAGGGTGCACCAAACACCACTCTTACCCTGTCATCATCCCTAAACAACAAGACATTGTAAATAAAAGTAATCCCCGCCGAGTTAGCCCCTTACATTAGAGAAAGCGTAGATCGGTGTTACAAGAAACACACAGAAATGTTCATGTATTTAATATGTCAAAAAATTAAATCTAAGAAGCTAATCACATATGTACTCGATGATTTGTCCGAAGTCAAGGTGAACACCGATAAGGGCACGACAAAACGGAGTGAAGGACATTCATCAAACAGTTACCGCCTTAAAGGATAACTTTGTCTAGTCGTCGACTCAATGTTAGACTATGTTAATACTACTAGGATGTTACAAAATCGCTAATAATCGTTGCTTGATGCGTTCATTGATGTCGTCGACCAAAAACGAAGTCGATCGCAAATTAAAAATGGTAAGTATGATAATTATAAGTATGCTTTGGTTAATTTGCAGTTCTAGTTCTCTCGAGAAACTGGTGTAATTTAATTATATGTTTACTATATTTATATTTAAATCAATAATTTAAAATGGGGTTTAAGTATAAAATAGCTGTAGAATCAAGTCATTTAACGTTACGTCTTATTGACACAGTGGCCCCTTTCTTGAAGCCTTATACAGTAACGTATATTGTTAGCAACAATCTACGATTTTCTTTAAGTTGTTTTAATAATATTATCTTTTTGTCTGTTTTAATACAATTATATTTATGTTCTTCGGGAGCTCAGAATATCGGTTTTCAGTTTCATGTCATATAAACTTTCCAATGCTCGTGACTCAGCATGAAACTTTACTTTTACATAATTTCCAAATCGAAACTTGAATAATTAGTGTAGAATCAGTGTTTAAACATATTTTATTGCAAGTTAAAAGAGCAAAAGCAAAAGAGTTGGATCACATCCATCTTCTGACATCATAAGATTTAACATCAATTTCTAGAAAACCGTGCATACTTATATTTCATATATACATTGTGTTAACATGTTATAGTTGTAATATTTAATATTGATTGATCAGGCCACAATGTAAGGGAAATGTATACACTCACTGACTCTTAACAGATACAATTTGTTTTGTTGTTGTATTATTTGTTTCTATATGATATTTTTAATTAACTATAATGATTGCCTACCAACTATCACAATGTAACCATTTACAGCCGTTGTGATTATGGGGTGTATGAATGTCAACAGATTGATTATGATGTTATTTAGATGTAAATTATACTGTTATCTCGTAGATCCCACCCGGCCATGAATGTAAACTCCTCAAAATAATGTAAGGACCACAAAAAGAACAATAATAATTGTTTAATCTTTAATATTCTGCAGTTTCAGATCCATATCGAAAGTCAATACTTTTGGCACACTCTAAAACGTGGTCCTTAAAGTATTTTGAGGAGTTTACATTTGTATTGCATATGATACGTGTTGTATACACTGTGTTTAGGTGATGATTACCAACGTTTAGTGAGTTAAACAGGTTGATGCGCTATTTTCAAACAAGGTTTATTTTAAAGGGCTCTGAAAAAACTTGAGAAAATACGAAAGAATTATTAAAATGCCATGAAAAAAAGGAGATATGAATTATTAAAAATGTGCAAAGAAACATAAATGAAGGCGGCCATCTCAGAACGATGACGTCATCGCGCCTTTTTACCATACATGGCATATTGAAAAATGTATTTTAAAGCAAAGAAACTCACTGCAAATGAAAAACTATGGTAGTATTGGACACTCAAATTGAACAACCTTTTTTTTAAATTGATGATCCCTTCAAAGTCGAATTTAATAACATATACGCAAGATGCAACATTGTCTCTGGTGTTTCCACATCAATTCACAAAACTGAAAACGATTAGATGGATGGAGTTGAAATAGATCTTTCCTTGCTTACACATTTAAGCATGCCCAACAATTCTCTGCCGTAGGTCCATGAGAGGATCAAATGGCAATCAAAAGCAAAGAGCACTGCCTTAAGTAGCCGGTTACATCCGGAGGAGGTACAATAAGCCCGACAGTAAACCGAGTTTTCGTCTATTCAAATTCATAACAAACATTATGTGACAAACTATTTCTTTGAATGATGTACAGAGAAATGATACAGCAATACTAACAGCTTGTTTTCCTGGAGATAACGAAGGTAAGAAAAATACAGAACCCTGTGGAGTGTTGAACAACTGAAAGGTTGTGCGGCACGTGCGCTTATCGCCTCTAATGATCAATTGAATTTATCAGTTTACACTAACATCGAAATAGATGAGGCCGCCACTATTGAAGGTTCGTTTCTTTTCTTTTACAACGTATGCTATTAATGGGTGCCTATTTATTAAATAATTGTTTCGCATATTTTCACTATCGGCGTTTAAAATCGCATAAACCACATAAACGCCGAAAAATGTAATTACTCGCTTTATTGAAATTGCCATTAACTACCGCGTTTAAACCCGCATAAACACCGCAAAAATGTAAATTAATTGTTGTGTTTATATTTTTTTCCCGTGGTCATGTATATGATAGCTTTCCGGACCAAACATTTCCATTTACAATAATTAACAGGAAGATAGCATGCGGATTAATTGAGTGCATATGGATATTTCATATGTAACTGAGCACATTATAAGGTTTTAAGTTGTATTTAGATTTGACATCAATCACTCTTCAATAACGCCTACAGTCCCTTTCCTGAAATGAATCCACAACATCCGATAAAGTGGACACCAAATATATTTCTTAAACCCAATACATAATCTGAGTTTTAATTTGCAACTTTCTTTGAACGTTGCGGCCGTGTTTGATATAAAGACAACACAAATGGTGCAATTCATAACCACATGCATTTATTGTAAGAGAATAAATGTAAAAAAAAACTTGTATACAGAAACAGCTCAACGCCATGTTTAATATAAAATTGTACCAATAGCTCTTCTATATTATCAAATTGGCCACCTATCTAAACAACTATAAGCAACAGATATGACATCCATCATAAGCTATTTGTGAACTAAAGGCATCGCTTACTAATTCTACTTAATAAATTTATTTGCGTTATAAATTCCAATCTAATTCAATATTTACAATTAAGTAACACAGTACTTACTATTCATCTTAACATACATATTATAACCGACGCACACATATAGTACGGCCTAACGAAAGGTATTAGCTTTACCAACAACACTAAACTATAGTGATATAGTGAGTGTAATAACTGATATACATATTTATCTTAAAAAGCTTTGTAAATTTCCAAATAAAATGTACGTGTATTTCAAAAGGACGACAATATTTGCGTTAAAACCTTGCAACTTCAAGATCGACGTATAACTCTTGGGTCATGTCTAAATGCTCACTTGATCATATACAATCCTTTTTTTTCTCAAAATAATGATAGAATGAGTTTGCGAATTGTGATATACTTATCATATTCTGTATGAGGTTACATTATTTGCGGCAGTTTAAATTATGCCTAGAACACTGCAATCTCATTAAAACCAGACACTTTATCACGCTACGATACTCTACACTACTAAGGATCTGACAACACTACATTGGGGGTCACGTCAGGTTGACCTTACGATAAGTAATCAGATTTCAGCCTACAAAACCATTCGGTACTGCTTTACAGCGCATGCCGCTGTTCAGTCAAACGCTGTGGAGCAGTCTACGCTCGGTATTGAAAGTGACAATATCCGTAGCATGTAGCTTATGAAACACAAACAAAAATTCGTTAACAAACAACACATCAACAATTATTGATTTTTTTTTTAAATAAAACCAAGCGTGTTTGACGGAATTCAATAGCGGTACAAAAAAGAAGTACCGCTTCGTAGGTTGAACTCGTAACCCATTCTAAAATTACACTCGCGAGTAATAATAATGGAACGTTGCAATAGTCTCGCTACCAACTACGCTAAGGGGGCGTAATATATAGAAAACCTAGTGTAGCAAATAATTTGATAGAATATATACTTTGAGATCAAAATATAATGTTCCGAATGTTTTCAAAAAACATGAACGCGCAAATGATTTTCTTCGTATTCTTTAGGGAAAACATGCCAATGGGTGCATTTCTTTGAATTTATCGTGAAATCCACAGTATTAAAACATGGCGACTTTATCTTATTTCAGATATATGAGTTTTATGTGGATTCGTCGTTTGTTCTGTTCACTCGAACATCATCTGAAGTGCATATGAATCGCGATAACGGAGAGTATCAATACGTAATTGGGAATTGATTTTAATGAGATTGAGAACACTGAAAAGATAATGATTTTGAAAAGCCAAATGCCTACAAATACACATATCTAGACCTTTTCATCGTGCATTCACTCAGCTAAACAAGTTACGAAATCCACATCGAGTTGTCGTTTAGGTGTTTAATTGGCTCGGGTAATATAATTACAATAAAACTGATATCTTTGTTTCTTGTATCATTGTAAGTTGCACGTGTAAAACGAAATTTTAAAATCAGAATAGAGACAGCAATCAACGGTTCATCGTGCTTGACGATTGTGGACGATATTACGCTATATTTTCACAGGGCATCTTCCATAAGCATCCCCTCTTCGTACATCTGGCACGCTGAAATAAAATTGTATACAAATGATTATGTCTTCAACGATCTCTCAACATTGAATTCCTTGCTATTGAAACTGAATGAAAAGTGGGAAATCACGAAAAGTATTATTATTCAGCCCGTTTCAACACACAGTTTCAATTTGTAAATTTAAATACAAAAAACAAAGCAATACACGTGATAAGTCCATACCAATGTTATACAACAACGCCTTGTCATTTTAACACATGACACACTCTAACTCAACAAACAGGCATTGTCAATAAATATATTATCTAAAGCTGGCAGTGTGATTTTTCCTAGAGCAAATGGTAGCGGTTTAGTCCAGATTCAAGCTTGTGAAACTTGGCTGAAAACCTGTATGTGTTCTTTACCTGAAATCAACGAAGCAACATCAAACATGTACACATATTCAATGAAAAATATTATGAACTGTGCGAGATTCGAACCCATAACCTTCGGATTGACAATCCATATGCTTTACCACTGCGCTATGTAGTTAATGAATACAATTGTGTGTATCAGCAGTACGAGGGTTATTCAAGAAATAGTGACAATGGTCTGATATCTAAAAAATATTGGAGGATTGTTCATGAAATTTGGTCAACATACATACTGATTTTTTGTCGACTTAACTGTTATAAAATAATAACGTTAGTATCAATTACATCATTTTGACGTTCGTCATCGGCACTCATCGATCGCTATCGACGCGGTAAGCGGCAATGAGCAACTTGCATATATAAAAATTGAATTTTGCGACGAGGGAAATCGGGAAAGTATTATTTGACGGAAGCTTGTGGCATATTGGCTCTATCATTTAAAACAATTTACCATGGAGGCAGCGATTTAAAGGTGGTGTTACAGACATTTCATATGAGCCATGGTCAGGACGGCATATTCTGCCACAGACTATTTTAATGCTGAAAAAGTGAAAGAACTGTTCGATGCAGGCAGGAGATGTAAGTATGAGGAAAGAGCAAATAATATCTGCAGAGTATTTTGAATACGTGTAGACACTTGCTAGAAGCCGATCCCATCATATTGCAAGGTAACGCGACGCCCCGTAAATCAGGTCACGTAAGGTCCCTAATAACGTCATACTGTTGTCACAACTTATTGAATGACCCTCGTAATATAGAAATTAGCACTGTGGACATTGTCCTGTGTTCAATATTTCTTTTCACTGTTGTGATTTTGTGCGTGTTTAAGTATATAATTACATAAATAGTATCTCCATTATTATGTTTATACATTTTTTAACAGTTTATTTTCAGTTTCTACCATTCTTATAATGGTATAAACTGCACATATTCTGTCTAAAGCATTGTGTGTTGAAACAAAAAAGCTGGTTCGATTGTCTTTAAATGCGATGTACACGGATTTTCCAGCCGGAGGTTTAGATATCGAATCCCGTGTTGAGCAACTATTTCTAAATCTTTCGAGCGGTTAGTTATTTATATTGCTTCGAATTAACGGTGGATTAAAAATAGAGTCCTAATCAAAGTTTCTCTTCTGATATACGGGTTAACGGCCATGTAACGGAAATATGAGACTATTGTTTCCTTATATTATATGATATTTTCAAGTTTAGCTGTAACAGCTTTAAATGTGTTTAAGAGTAAGAAAATTGCATTTGTTCTACTAATTTATTTCATGTTTAGCTAACCTTTTTATTGTGTACATTTTGTTGACACAAAACAATTTTAATCGGAGAAATGAAGGAACTTCAGTGTCAACGAAGCAAAATATATCCCTTTTTATTCAGTCAAGGGCGGCAACTCGGATGTTTCTGCTGGAATTGTGATGGTTATAGGTTTTGCATGAAATATAAAGATTGTGTTAATAAGACCAAATACGGCATTGTTCAGTCAGTATAACAAGGGCCATAACTCTGGTGTTACTAATCCGATCTAGTTGTTTTAAAACCTGTCAGAGCTTGACATTCGGCCACTAGAGCCACAAAGGCCTCAAATTGTGTAACCTGGACGTTTGTTATGATTTAATCCATACACAACATTTATTTATAATGTCATTGAATGAACGACTGATATATTTATATTACACCGTTTTGGTACCGAGTAGTGTGTGCGTAGACGACCACTATAAACTGTATTGCTCACATTCCAAAGACCTTTGCTAGGGATAAAACTACAGTTTGACCTGTAATAATATTACTATTATTTTACTATTAAAATGAGTATGAGAGTGGACCGTTGGAAACGACCGAACACGACATATACGAAATATTTTATTCTCGGTGTGATTGAGACTGTTCATGAGCGGTAGTGAAATATGCTAGCTACCGCTCACGTCTCTAGCCCCGGGTTCAGCAGAATTAACTATTCATAAAAGCAATAGTACATAAGTTTAACCATCCCGAAGATGGCATGCATATGGCGGTGGACATAGAGATATTTGCCCCATGTCCAGCGACGTTTGGCCCCAGTATCTAACAAAATATTAAGCCCCGAAGACAGAAATAAACAAAATTGAATTTAGTCGGAAGCAGCGGTTATGTATTTTACTATCAACTTGCCAAGAAGTTGATGAATCTCTTCTATTCCTATTAATATATAATATTTCCATCAAATTGTTTATATCCCAATGTGTACGAACTGTGGACGTCTTGTCGCAAATGTGTTTTTGTAATATGAAAGAGGTTTTCATGCTGAATGTGGGGCATCCGTGGCCAAGTGGTTAGAGTCCCTGACTTGCCACTTACCGCTGTTGGGTCGATCACTCATGACTGGTTTGTTAGCAGGTAAGAAGAAAAATAAAAGTAGGCATAAAGGGATACACTTACGAAAAATATTCTTACGGTAGCGCATCAACATTAATTAATAACTACTTCATATTATGGACGAGGACATACATCGTGGAAAGGTAGGTAAATATTAAACTATTTTTCTTTTTCATTTGGATTCAAAGGAGTTATGTTAGTAGATAAAATAATGTTCAAAATAATCTTACAGGTGGAGTATGACTAATACATGTGCACCAATTACATCCATCAAAGTAGCTCTCACCAACAGAAACAAATCGTCCATGGCAGTCGACACACGGTTCTGTAATTAAAACGTTTAATGGTTACACCCGGTGCAAATGGTATCAAAAGTTATGTTAATTAACGAAGGGGATTTTCGTTGCTGGCAATCAGTTTAAACATTTTGTCTTTTATTGGATTAATAATAAGTTGTTATATATTGTAAATGCGGTCTGTAAAATATTGAAGGTATAATTTTGAAATCTTGGATATAATCATAAATACGAATAAAAGCGATTTACGTACTATATACATGATATATAACAATTATAGTATGTTGGTATGTTGCACATCTATCTTTATCAGTAAATTGTATATGTTCGATATCTTAGGTACACACATTTATAACTTAAGCATAACGTAGAATCATTGATGTTGTTCGATACGTTGATGACATGACAAATAGACGAACAAAAGGACAGCCAGACGGACGGACGGACGGTCGGGCGAGCGGGCGGGCGGACGGGCGGGCGGGCGCAAAAGGAGAGGGAGAGATATATAGGCGGGCGGGCAGACAGAAATGTACGCATGTGGACGGACGGATAGACCGGCGGGCATGCGGGCGTGCGGGTGGGAGGGTCAGGATAGGATAGGATAGGATAGGATAGGATAGGATAGGTTAGGATAGGATAGGACAGGATAGGATAGGATAGGATAGGATAGGATAGGATAGGATAGGATAGGATAGGATAGGATAGGATAGGATAGGATAGGATAGGATAGGACAGGATAGGATAGGATAGGATAGGATAGGATAGGATAGGATAGGATAGGATAGGATAGGATAGATTGGAATGGAATAGAATGGAATAGAATGGAATAGAATGGAATAGATTGGAATAGAATGGAATATAAGTGATTTGGGTGGATGGATGGATGGATGGATGGATGGATGAATGGATGGATGGATGGATGGATGGATGGATGGATGGATGGATGGATAGATAGATAGATAGATAGATAGATAGATAGATAGATAGATAGATAGATAGACAGAGAGAGAGAGAGATAGAGAGAGAGAGAGAGAGAGAGAGAGAGAGAGAGAGAGAGAGAGAGAGATAGATCTACCTGGTCTAAAGATTCCATCTACAAAACACAAATTATAATTTTAGAACATGTGTTAGTAATTAAACTGCATTGCCTTATGTACATTATGTACATGCTACATGTATAATAAGCATACTTTTCAGGAAATAACACGTGCAAATAAATAGTATTATGACGTTGTTCGTGGTTTCAATTCTGACGGTACCGACTGTGAAGAATTTAAGAGATTTGATTAGACAAAATTTTGTCCTATGTCTCGGTGATTCCCGATATTATTTAGTTCGAATGTTGCATAAACATATAAAACAATGATGATATGAATTGTAGAGTGTTCAGGCGTTCGTGAAAACTAAGATATCCTCCTTTCTCGGTGAACATAATCCAGTTGTCAATCTAAACAAGTGTGACAGATAAACATTTTTCAAAAATAAAAAACTATATTGAAAACAAGATTCAAAGCAAAATAAAACAAACTTACGCGAATCTTCCAGAAGCAAGCACAACGCTACTACTACTGCAACAATATGAAGTTTCATAACTTGATGCTTATTGTTGTTGAGTTTCGTAAATTATGTTGATTATTTCTTTTAATGCGGCAACCCGGACATGCGTGTTTGCTTATAAAACCACTAAGCAATGCGTTTTGTCACGTAAATTAATCAAATGTTTACCTGTTATGCATTACATGCCTCACAAATATGATAGCAAAGTGTTCATCGAACCATTGCATACCTGATGCTTTGACATTAACAATTGGAATTTTAATAATTTAACATTTAAAATAAATATACGAGTCGAACAGGAAATGCAAACTGAAAGAAACTACCTCGGCAAATAACGGAAAGATTACACTAAAAACCGTGTATCAAAACTCTATCCAGGTGTTCAGTTCATATAACAATTTATATATGTGCCGATTAAAAGTAACGTTTGTTCACGTTTTCACAGGTTCTAAAACTACTCATGATTGAATATGAGTAAAATTAATTATGAGTTGGTAACTCTTATTTCGACGCTCCAGTTTCGGGGTTTGGTCAGGCTGGTTAAAGCCGGTTAAATTGTGTATAAAGAGTTTAGATTATCTAAATATGTAAGTTATATGTATCTCGTCGTCAGTAGGTTTAGAAACGGTGTACATATTATGTATAATTTGCCTGTTGTTGGCGGGATAGCTATTTTAAATGCAAGGTCAAAATTAGGTCAAGGACAATTCCTTTATCAAATAAACCCTAACAATCAATTATCTTTCTTTCAAAATTGGGCCAATTAACTAACGTCATAGGTTAATTACTTCATACTACTCTAAAATAAAATTGACGAACACGACAATAAGACGGTCGCGATGACCTATTTATTAACCATTAAACCGTGAACAAATCAAAAGTTTAAAATTGTTAGATGGTGTTTCAGGTTGCTATCATATTGCCTTTTATTAGACATTGCTTTTTCATGTAATGGATGTATTTGTTTTTAATTAAAAACGTGCTAAAACAATCCGTGTGTTATTCATGAGTGTAATATATGCGATATCTAAACAGCGCAAATATTTACAATACTGATATGTTTACGGATACCAGGTTCGCCATGTGACCTGCGAAATACCACATCTCACTAAATAAAAAGATAATCGGCTAAAGATCAAGGGACAGCAATTCGTTCGACAATCCTATATTATAAAAAAATGTGTATTCGTGTTTCATACTTTAAATTCAGAAAATAAACTATAATAAACGAGAATATTTATAAGGAAAACTTGTTTCACGTTTCAAATACGTATAACGTATTTTTTAATTGAGATATGTTATACATTGAAAGGATAATTTTGAAATTGAAATTGTATTTTAAATATAAAAACTGTTTACTGAACTATTGCAATATTATCTTTAATTTTTTCAAATTAAGTCTCTTTATTACTCATTTATTTTCATCAGTAAATGTTGATAAATCATAGATACGTTAACTTTTAAAGTATAAAGTTGAATGATTGACATCTTTCGTTACGTTGTTTTTAGAACTGCGCACATCTTGTAAATGCAATAACAAAACGACGAACGAGTTGATGGACAGTACGACTGACGGGTACGATCGGACAGACAGACAGACAGACAAACAGCTGCATGAATTTACTGGGATCAAATCGTCCATCTGCAAAAACAAAACCATTTCAGAATGAACATGTATGGTGTAATATATGTTATGCAATGAGATTGTATAGAAACGTAAATTACCCCTATCCCCTCTTTTCCTTATATTTTATATTTATTTGCAATATTCAATTGCCGATCTATATATGTGATCTGAAATGTTTTTAATTCGCTATAAAGTTTATATGCATCAAATGAATTATAGGATAGCCTTTGCTAAGTTCATCGCAAGATGATGGTGTCGAGCTGGTATTGTTTTGCTTTCAGTGGTATGGCCCTGGGACGAAGCGCTTACGTGTAGCATAACAAACAAAGACAATTATTGTAACTTGATGGCATTGTTCTAGGCAGTTAAAATAAATAAACACTCTATTTCTAGTGTAGACTGGAAATATGCATTCATCTGGAAAACATTTTTTTTGTGAAAAGTATCCTTGCCCGAAAGGTCATACTTATGTTAACAAATCATGTGCTTTTCTGCCAGGATATGTAGAGAATAATAGAAAAAAACTTCCTGTATTTTCCTTTTGTCCTATATATATATGCCATAATGGAATTGACTATTTCAAATAATGTCCGTACCACCCTCTCCTTACTCTCATAACATAAACAACCAATGACCATAGTTATGTTACGTGTACTCAAATGTACGTTACGCGTAACATAGGCTTACGTTACGTAATAATAGCGTAATTTATACCGCTTCAATCATTATGTGTAAAATTAAAGGGAATGTAGCGACATAGCCAAACAGCTCTATTTACTGAGAGGGTGAAAGAATTATCAAAATCGGATGATCAACCAAAAAGATATGACCATTTAAAGGTTTTTCTAAACGAATATGGTAGCCGCTATTTTGAGAACTATTTTGGAATATTGATAAATATAAGTTTAAGCAAAGGAAATCACTGCAAATGAATTCAAACTCCTTTGCTGGTCATATATGCATTATTGTCATTAATTATACATATTTTCCATATAGTTACTGTCATTTTTTACCCCATAAAACAGTAAATTTTCTTATTTATAAATATTCTATATATGGTCATTTAAAACTGTGATGTCATAGCTCTCAAAATGGAGGCTTCCATATCCGTTTCAACAGACCATTCAAGTGATCAAATCTTCTCCGTTTATTATCCGATTTTGATAATTTTTTCACTCTTATTCACGTTTTTCAGAGCTCCCAGTATGAAAGATGTTTGGCTGTGTCGCTACATTCCCTTTAATCATAATTTAGTTACGCGACTTATTTTATTGACTTAGTATGTTACGCGGAACAAAATATCTTAAAGTATGCGTAACATAATGACTTCATTTAATTGGCTGTTTGTGTTACGCATAAGATGTACGCGTAACCAACGTAGTGTTATGACTCTGATGGTTGACCATAGACGTTGGTTATTTCGCTTCAGTAGACATATAGCTCGAAAGCCGGGTCTTCGACGAATATTTTGTTTATGATTTTGTTTGATATAAAAATATTATGTTGCAATCGCATCATACAAACGTGTAAATAAGTTTGTGTATTGCATTTATTAAAAAATGAAAAATGAAAATATATGTGTTCTTTTTTGTTCTCGTTTCTAGATGAAAATTAATATAATGTTTACTCCAGAACAATAGTGAAATTAAATGATAAAGTAAATACAGTACAAGTGTCAAACTGTGTTCAAGTAAATGCAATGCAAATTCGAATATGTTTATGCAAAACATAATTCACGGGCAAAAATCGATGTTGTAAAATAAAACGGACATACGTGCATCTTTCAGAAGCAAGTACAAATCATGACTTGATGCTTGTTGTTATTGTTGTGTTTCGTAAATTATGTTGACTCGCTTCGATATTTCTAATAATATGGCAACCCGGATATGCGTTTTTATTGGTAAACACCAGTAAACAATTTGTTCTGTCACGTAAATAAATTAAAGATGTCTGATGCGCAGTACATGACTCACAGATGATAACAACGCGATCATCGAACGATTGCATACGTAGTGCGTTGACTTCAATATTTGGGCATTTTAAAGAAATAACGGCAAAATTACGCTACAAAACCATTTATCAAAAAATGTTCCAGGTGTTCAGGTCATATAATAATGTATATGTGCAGAATAAAAGTATAGGTTTATCTATGGATTATTAATAACCCCATGATTGAATATGCGTAAGATGAATTATGAGTTGGTAACTCTTACTTCAGTGCTCCAGTTTTGAGGTTTGTCATGGCTGGTTAGAGTCGATTACATTCAATTTGTATCTGTAGTGTTTGGATTCTCAAAATATGTCGGTTATAAATATACTTCGTCGTCAGTAGGTTTAGAAACGGTGTACATTTGTTGTAAAATGTGACTGTTGTTGTCGATGTCAAATCTTTCCTAACAAATCTATAATGATACTTATCGAGGTAGATGATATTTATTTCAAAACAACTATCAAGTGAAGGACCAATAGTGGTTCGAACGCCGGATTGCGAATTCAACATTTTAACTGAAAAATCTAAGTATAAAGGCGAGATAATTCATGTAAAATAAATGACAGAGTTTTGGTTCTTGTCATTTAAAATTGTGAAAAAAATAACGAACATGTGCGCTAAGTTTCAAAGCTTTCCGACAATTCGTTCTTGAGAAATGAGGTAAAACAAAAACTTAAAATCTGTAACCAAAACGTCAAAACGCGTAAACGGACGTACGGATGGACAGATAGACAGACGGATATCGACAGTCTATAAGCATGGATATGCTACGCAATCCGGCTATTAGTAAAATATATGTTAATAGTTAACTTATTAATTAAAAAAATTTGACACACATGATATTTTGGTCTCCAGTGCCACAACATGTTCATTTGACCTTGACCTTGAGATTTAAAAATAACTGTCATCAAAATCAAAAAACGCTTTCGTCAAACTTTTTAACAAAGCCACACATTAAAAAGAACAGAAGCGCCTTTTGGTTTTTAAAAAAAAACACAGGGACATCATTTACTAAAAGATTTTCATGGGACCTTTTTAATGTTCGTTTCTTCACTGGCATATCAAAAGTGTTTTAGGGGTAAATTTGGAAAATGACCACATAGTGACAAACGACATAGGACTTACATTTCAAAAATTAGGTCATTGCTATTTAAAATAGTTTAATAACCACAAACGTATTTTTATGACTAAAAAAACTACATTAATTTCATTATAAATGAAGAGTGTTCAAAGATGTTCCACGGTGTTATCATATTGCCTTCAATGAGACAGTTCGTGTTATTTAATGATAGAAAAATTAATAATGTAAACGTGCAAGAGAGATCCGTGTGTCATTTATGAAGATATTAACCTTGTTTGTTTGTTTTCACCGCAAATATTTACAATACTGACATATTCATGGATACCAGGTTTGTTATACGTACTGCAAATGCAAATCGCAAAAAGGTTCGAAATGAATATCTTATTTTATTAAAAATACGATTGACAAATCGTTCCTGAATTAGATTTGACCAATAGTAAAAGGTTACTTGAATTAAATTTGACCAATAGTAAAAGGTTACTTGAATTATATTTGACCAATAATAAAAGGTTACTTGAATAATATTTGACCAATAGTAAAAGGTTACTTGACCACTATTATTTTCACATTAATGTTAGCTCCACAGTATGGACGTGTACCACTATTATTTTCACATAGACCGAAATGTTAGCTCCATTCAGGGTAACACTTACCTTAATTTTCGAGGACAATTTCCCTATCCATTAAACTACATATACCTCCACGGAAAATTCAAAAATAGCAAAACAACAACGGCAACAACTGCTGTATATACCGGCATTTGACTCAAAATGAAAGCAAATGACCTTTCTGGAGAAAAAAAACCTAACCACATATTGTTATGTCGTAAATCCTACCTCGTAAAAAGTAGTGCCAGTCTGCATTCTGATGACAAATTTCCTTGCTTTTGCAACCATATATTTGGGAATCTATTCTCAATACAACAACAAAAAACATACATACCTCTATTATTCGTTTAATCAATTACACAGTCTCAAATAACACCACTGATGGTACTACTTTCGTTTAGGTTTATGAAGTTCATCTGCTTACTTGTCAGTCCATTTCAACGCCTTTTCTCGTTTTTTGAGTTTCCGAGACCAAGTTTATATTTTGCACTAATTACAGGCTTGACTATCAAATTCTTAGCAATCTTTTCTCCAATAGTTTTAGACTTACTAGATTTTAAACCAGTAAGCATGTTTGTATCACACATTGATTTATTACTAGGATTTTCATCATAACCAATATCATGATCTTTGCAAACAGCATCTAACTCATTTACCGGCTCTCCGCTATCAAGCGGATTACCCGGACCGCAATATTTATAACCAGGAAGTGTTAGCCCTTTTTTGGGTAGCAAAGGGAGCAAAGCTTTATGAATATCAATATTTCCACCTTCTGTGTTTTTAACAATCTTTGTTTTAGTAATACCACAACATGCACAAGTTGCTCTTAACATTGTTCTACCATTATTTGCTAAAACATACTTAGGATCAACATTTTCTGTAACCATTTTTCTTTCATACAATAGCTCATATATAATATGATTAGATTAAACTTCGTTTACAAAATATGATTTTATAATGTTTTCATTTTCTATTGGTTTGTATGGTTTTAATAATTTTTAAAGAATATCGTACACACTATTTCCAAGATTAATAATACCACATTCTTGTTTATTTTGTTTTGTCGGTAATTTGTTCTTGCTAAACACTCCCCTGATTTTCTGTATACCTAACCGCTTAACCCATTTTAGTATGCCTAAGTTAGAGATAGGCTCGTTTTTGAAAATTATCTTTTTTTATGAATTGGGTACTTCTGTACGGTCTAATTTGCGAGTCTACTTGTAAACCTTTTCCAAGATCAACTCTTAGTCCTTTTCCTTTTCTACCCACTTGCAAACATTTTCCAGTTAAGCCACTGATAAGAGATCCAATCAATGGAATTCCTAGTGATGCTAGCATTCCAAGAAATCTTCCATCTTGTTGTTGCTGTTTTGTCAGTTTAATAGGACAACAACCTTTATACTTTATCATCTTGTTTCTTTGTGCGAGTGTTAATTTATTTGATCCGAGAAGTGCTTGCTTTTTGCCACTAGGAATAGTTACCATCCCATTTCCGAATAGTTTACCAATTCCAGTACTAGCCAGACCAATAAGTGCTCCTGTTGCTAGTGGTGCAAATACTTTTGGAACAAATTTAGCAACTGTTGGTAATATTGTTTTAGTTAACAAACCAGCTAATGCGCCTAAAATGCCTCCATTCTTGGACTGATATCTCATTTGCGATTTTGATAAATTTATGTCTAATCCCTGCCCGCCAGAATTAGCCTTATTAATATCGTTAATCTAGGTAGCTGTAGGTAGCAAAGGAAAGTTTCCGGTTAGTTGGTTATTTTTTAGTCTGGGCGTTAATTCACTTTTGTTTTCATATGCTTTTGCCAGACTTCGTTTCTGGCCATCTGATAAATTTACTGAATAATTTACGTAAGTCATATATATTATAAGTTAGATTAAACTATTACCAATTCATTTACGACGGTATTAATAACTACATCTTCTTTATAGAGAATCAGAGCATAAACTATATATGGAGCAGCAGGAGGTATATTTAGCCTATATTTCAAACTTAGTGGTTTTGGATCAATACTGACTGCATCATCTTTATAACTCAAATCAAAATGTATCATTCCGAAAAGAGTTTTAAAATTACCCACGTTTAGTAAAGTTCCAGTGTTTTTATCATTTTGCTTGTGAGAATAATTACTAACATCTCCGAATATTCTTATGATATTATCATGGCTGTATTTGGTTTCTGGATAATAAACTCCATTTCCGACTTCCAATCTAGCTGATTGTAAATAACAATTAGCATTAGCAGCATTTACCTTAAACGTATCCAAAATATTAGGATTTTGTGTTTGAGAAGAAGTCTTGTCTGACCTTTGCAGATAAACAAAAACGTGTTTCGGATTTTTAACACCAGCCGTTATTCTAAATGTGGTCTCTGTCGCTTGGCTGCTTCCGCTTTCTTGTATCATTTCACGGCGGTAGGAACATTCTGTTGATGTCATATGATTTGCCATTACGTAACTTAAACCATCTGTGTTAAATATCATTCTAGGCATCCAAAAAACTAATTATTAACTACTCTACCATCATCACCACCATCTTTGAAAATTAGCACATTATCATTTGTTAGTTGCAAGCTGATTTGAATCTGACTAGGAGGAAGCATGTTTGTTTCCAAACCTTCAAAAAAGGAAAATTTGTTTAATGGAATTATAGAATCAACTTTTTGATTAGTTATGATTAAAGCATGACGAGTAGTAAATCCTAGGTTATAACCAGCTTGATCATCTCGAGATTCTGCCACAGCCGTATTATCCAAATAAAAGTATTCTTTTGTTCCGGTTGTTTTTGCATAATCGTCAGAAATTTCAATCAAGTTGTTGATATTAACAAATATGTGGAGATTATTTCCATCGTAAACTATTTTTCCATTTTGCCTTACTTGCATTTGATCAATCAGTGAAGCTGCATCGTTGATTAAAGCAATCCTGTCAGCGTCTGCGAAAGCGGCTCCATCAGCAAGTTTGTTTACTCGAAAACTGATTTCAAAATACGCGTTATACCAATCAAAGTAAGAACTTCTATCAATTAGTGTAAACTGATAAAAACTTTTCATTTGCCTGGTAGCATTTCCTGGTTGTGCTATAGGAGTATCTAACTGAATAGGTACATGTTCATATCTAGTATTATATTGATAACTTCCAAACATATATATACACTAGGAATTAGATTATTTTTTATTAATTAATCGATTAATTCTTGCATGAATTCCCCTTCCGGATAGTAATCTGTTAATTTTTGCATTTACATCTTCTTCAGTTTCAGCTTCATCTTCTTCAGTTTCAACTACAATTTCTTTTTTTTGCTATCAGCCTTTGTAAGTTATTTTAAAATTATCTCACCTTTTGGTTTAGGCTTAATAACTGAAACTAATTTATCAGCAGCCATTTTACCTACTTCATCTCCAAGTTTTTTAGTACCACTTTCTAAGATTTGTTTTCCGGCAGTTTCTAATGATTTCTTGCCTGCTGCTTTTACAGACTCACTAAATATTTTTAATCCGACTTTTGAAAAAATGTCAAATATACCAGCTCCAGTTAATCAATCAACTTGAGTATATGTTCCAGTACTAGTGTCATAAACTTTTTTTAAACATGCCATATAACTTATGTTACATTAATTCCTTCAAAACAAAACGAAATGATGCGTGGACACCATTAAGATTAATAATCTTACCACAGAAATCGGTTATGTAAATATTAATACTGTTAATGATCGTTTTGTTTACTTCACAGAACCCGTCTCTTATCGGTTCGTCTTTGAAAGGATATGATCTCGTAAGATCAGCTGTGCTTATTTCATAAATAACATCCCCGTATGATCCATCAACAATATAATTACTTATCAAATCACAGTGGATGTACAATGTATCGATATAATTTGTTATGTGTGGTGTCACAGTTCCAAGTTTAGTTGCTCTAATAACTGCATCTTTGTCAAACCCAATCAAGGTGTGAACGTTTGATTCTCTCAAATCAAGTACTTTTTTTTTATGAATGGTAACCAAACATTTAAAACTTGATAAATCAAACTCAATTTTTATAATGGTCTGTCAAATACAGTTGTAAAATATACGGGTGTATTTGAGCTATTAATTATTGACGCTTTTTCTGATGATAGTACATTTTTTTGTTCCATATAATATAGGATGGATAAATGTTATTAATACTAATCATTCCGGTATGTAAAATAGTTTATAACTTGATTTTTCAAAATTGAAACATTGTGTAGTGTTGCGTTTTATATCTGGTCTGAAAATAGCAAAATATGATGGTTTGAGATATAATTCAAATGTTTCTTTTACTATTCGGCTGTCATTTTTTATTATCGGGCGGAGATGCTTTCCGGCGTCAAGTGGTGGATAAATATAAAAATTCTTCTATATCTGCTTCTGTGTAAGTGAAATCTATTTCAAATACACAACGACCCTCCTTATGAATGAGAAACTGGCCCGAAGCATCATCTTTTTCATAATATTCTTCACCTTTTACAAGCGGATTGGGTATAAAAGTAAACGCCCGGAGAAAATCTCGTGAACGCCTGGATCTTTCAATTGGTTTTTGCGTCGGATATGATACAAAGAAATTATCATTAGTAATGTCGCCATAATCTTGAATAATACTTATTCCATCTATTGTATATTCAAACAGTAGAATCCGACTTAAATAGTCTACTTTTACTTTCAACCCATCAATTATACCAATAACTGCTGTGTGCCGGCTATCAGACTTTTGATTATGTTCTTTAAGAAAAGCTATTTCACCATCAAAAGCTTTGCTTCTATTATCCTGAGCAGCTTTCAATTGCTTTGAAGCGTCATCAATAGCAGTATCAAGTTTATCAGTGTTAACCAGTTTGCTCAGTGCCGTCTCCAGCGAGTACCGTCAACCATTTTCTTTTTGATATCTTCAAATTCTTTGTTGGTATTAGCAACGTTGGTGTTTATCTGCTCATTTAATATTATAATTTGAGTTATTTCAGTAGTAAAAGCAGTTTTCATTTGGTTTGAAGCATCAGCAATAGCAGTTTCTAGTTCATTATTGCCAACCATTTGCTTGTTGATTTCTCCGATCCGTGTATTAATATTTTGAACACCAATTCTTATTTGTTCACTTAATTTCTTGAAGTTTTCACTCTCTTCCAATACATCTTTCTTTTCTAGCTCTTTCAAAGCATCACTCAAAAGTTTTATTTCATCTTTCTATCCGTTTTGAATTTCAATCATTTTCTCGCGGTTTGCTTGTAACTTTGATTGTATCAGACTAAGTTTATCTTCAACACCTGTTGTCAATTTTTTATCATGTCTGGAATTTTATCAATATCATAATCACGTACGATTTTTGTTATTCTCCTTTGAGTATATTGCCTTGTTACTGCATCATCTGGTCCGCCTGGATTACCAACATTGGTGATTTTATTTTTATTCATGTTAAGATCACTTCTCAAAACATTTTCCTGGTTTCTACCCTTGTGAAGATAATTAACCAAATGTTTTTGTTTTACATACTCAGACAGCACAATACCAAAGTTTGTAATATTAACACTGCCAGTAGTAACTTCCTCGCCAAGATCATTAAAAAGCCCCATTATATATAATATGATTAGATTAAATATCACCAGTGAAGTTTCTTTTGATCAACTTCCTCGGGCGATCCAGATAAAGAAAGTCGTACTGCTTGTCAGTCGCTTTTCTGTACTGCTCTTTGCTGACATCTTGTTCTTTGGAAAGCATACCCAGCTCGCGATTAACCGGAGGTGCAAAGAAGATGTAATGAGAACAGTTCAAACGAATGTCTTTGGGAGTTTTGTAATAAGATTGAGATAAAGAATATACGCAACAATTTGTGTGTCTTCCCTGAATAAAATAATTAATAATATCGTTTTGACTGCGTTCACAAGCATAATCATCAAAAATAACTATCTTTTGAGTATCAGAATCCAAATCATTCACAGTAGTCCACTCAGCCTACATTTCAACATCAAACTCATTGCAACAGAATTGTTTCTTCGAGAATAATGTAATACTTTATTGCATAAACAACATATCAAAAGTCTAGAAAAATCTAAGTAGGGGAAATTACCAAAAAAACGTTTTTAAAAATTACATTTTTGAACATTTTGTAAGTGGTACATATAAGCCACTATAGAATATATTGATCCGAAGCGCGCTTCCAATGCGTCTTTATAATCATGAACAAGGATCGTATGTTTTTAAAGAGACAAGAAAATAAACTGGACACAGTATCTCACTACGGTAAGTTCTTTGCTTTGTATTGTTTATGATTATATGCAAAATGTATACTCTAGTTGATTTGAATGGTGAAACGTCCGTAAATTATTCAAACAGACGACGAATCTGAATGTGTAACATTGTGTTATGCGTTTTCGCGGATGGTAAAACATATATAAATAATGCGTATTTATATGTATAGAGTGATGGAAAGTTATTGTGTTTGATAAATACCGATACATTTGTAATAATATAAGCTCCATTATAATGTATTAAAATAAAAAATAAAAAAAATATTTGCGTTGTGTGGTTTGGTCAAATTTCAAGTCTACTGAAGGCCATTCGGGCCATTATTTGAAACATTCAACAACAAATATATAAACACGTTTTCGCTCATTTCTTTTTGTTTTTTTGAGTGTCATTATATTTAAATATGTATTATATACATAAATATTTATTTAAATGTTGTGTTCATATATATTAAGAAAGTCCTATGTGTATGTATTTGCAGATGGAAACCCCGAATACACCACGTGTTATGTGTAGTGAGTCTACAGAATGAGTGTGCATCCACTTATTGTACGATTGCTGTTGTTTTTGATAACAGTTAAAAAGGTGCGTAACTAGAAGGCAAACAGTTATTCACTTATTTGGGATCATCAAGCCCACTCTGTGTGGCTTTAAATTAGAATATCGCTTAAGCCGGCGCTAGGAGGCGTGAGAGGTGTTGTATTTAACATTACCTCTCATGAACAGACTCAATAAAACCGAGTCTGTTACTTTTCTCCCTTGTTTGTGTTTGTTGCTTGCAAGGGATCCCCTTTTCAGTAATTATTATTTGTATATTAATGAAATATATTAACACTGCTCGTAATTTAAAGCTAATACCCTGAAGCTATTCCATATAGAAACTCCTTAGACAATATAGGTATTTAAAGTGTTGTATGTCTTAATATTTTGTATTTTAGATCCAATATTTATAATTTACTTTTAAATATATTTTTAGATGCAAATACCGGACACCTGTCACGTTTGTGTTCTTTATCAGGAATGTTTACAGAACGAAACATCTATTGTGCATTTAGGACTGAAAGGGTCTGCCGGAATAAACAATGCAAGCAATAAGCGTGGCAATACCATACTCGCTGTTACAGGGCAATATGTTCACACAGAATGTCGTCGAAATAACTGTAATCCAAATATCATTGAACGTATTCCTACATGTAATTTGTGTTTACTAAGATCTGGCAGTGAGCAGTTCAGCTTTAAAGAAAAATGCTTATTTTGTGGGCAATATGCAAAATTATCCGGAAAAAACGAGGATTAGACGTGTTTTCTGTCAGAACTATATACTTCCAAAACAATATTGCCAAAGTATGCAGTGAACGTGCTGACAGGTGGGCTGATGAGGTCCAGGGACGACTGGAGAGTGTGAGTGACTTGCCTGCAGCAGATGCTGTATATCATCAGTCCTCTAGTGTCAATGTTAGGACTAAGAAGTGTATTCCAGATGCATTTACACCAGAAAAACAGACATATAGTAAACGGTCACGCGGAAGGCCTGTTCATGCTGCCTTAACACAAGGTTTTCTCTCTGTTGTCAGTTACTTTGAGGAAAATGACAATGAACAAGTTACGATTAAAGATTGTGTTGACAAAATGTTAGAGATTTGTGGTGATGCTGCATTTAGCCTTACCTATATGAAACAGAAATTACCAGAACATTTTGGATCATCGATTATTATAACTGAAATACAAGGAAAAAGCAATGTTGTTACTTTAAGGAGGACAGCGACTTCGATTCTACATGAATTCTACCAGCGCCAAAAAAGTGGGGATAGTGAAACTGAAAAAATCGCGATTATAAAAGCAGTAGCTAGGCTAATCAGATATGATATCAAATCAATGTAGTGTAATAAGACAATATACCCTTCTCCTTTAGAACTATCGTCTGTAGAGCATAACAATGACTGTCTACCAGAGAGCTTAAGGTTACTGTAAAGAGCTGTATTCATTGAGAAGAATGCTGATGTCAAGATTGCGTCAGTTGGTCAAGCAGTTATCCAAGCAGCTAGACCACGAGTTATTATTGCACCACTTCAAATAGGACTTGGAGTCCAACTTCATCATCAATTTGCTTCTCAGTTCTTGATAGATACACTCAATAGACTTGGATTCTGTGCTTCTTATACAGAGGTTCAAAGTTTGAATTATGTGCCGCAGTATCACAAGGTACTGATATACCTGGTTTTATTCCAGGAAGTTGTATACAATATGTAGCAGACAACGTGGATCATAATATCAGAACATTAGACGGTCACGGATCATTCCATGAGCTGGGAGTTATTGCATGTGTTACTCCGGCAACAAGAAGGCATTTACCTATTAAAAGAATGGATGTTACCAAAGAAGACATTCTTGCTGCTGGAGATATTCGTATATTGTACTGGAAGAAAATTGAAACGCAGAAACAATTGATATTTGAAGAACTTAATGAATTAAAGGTGGTCGACAACACATGGAAACGTCTCAAATTGTCATGGCCTATTAGGCCAGTTAGGCCGGGTTGGTCAGGTCAAATGCAGATGCTTCAAAAAGGCGGCAGCCCAGGAAAATCGTCCATAGTGTTTATGCCTATTATTGACATGGATCCAAATGACATGTCATGTATATACACAACTCTTAAGTTTGTCGGTGACCACGCAGCAAAGTATGGGATGAATCCAGTCATTACCTTTGATCAGCCTTTGTACTGGAAAGCATTAATTGTGATATTAAATGAACCAGAAAACAGCAACCTGCGCAAAGCCGTAATGAGATTAGGCGGTTTCCACACAATGATGAGCTATCTTGGATGCATCGGCCATCTGATGCAGGGGTCTGGTCTTAGCGAACTATTGGAAACTGTGTACGCTTCAAATGCTGTGGTTCACATGATGAGTGGGAAAGCAATTGCAACGGCTATCAGGGGACATTTGCTAGTTGACAATGCGCTGAATTCAATGATTGTGTCGGAATTATTTGGTCTGTCGCTCCCCGGTGCAGAGAATGAGCAAAGCAACTTATCTATTGCCGACAATGTTCTGGCTGGGCAAGAAGCGGACATTGAAAGCACCTCTGAAAATACAGTGTCAGCGAATGAAAACGATATTACTGAAATCGGTACAATTTACGATGACCTTATTTCGGGAAAGATTGAAGTTCAGTCTATTTCTGAAATTGATTTACTCGACAAAATCCACAAGCACGTCTCTGAATACAAACAGAGTCTGAAAAAGTATAAAACAGCAGCCCTTTGGATTCAGTATATGGAGATGATAGATATTTTGCAAACATTTATAAAAGCAGAGCGGACAAGTAATTGGGATCTTCATCTAAAAACAATATCACAGATGCTTCCTTATTTTGCCTCTGCTGGACACACTTTAAATCTGAAATCGGCATATATGTATTTGCGTATTTGCAAGTGATGGGAAAGCTTGAGATAACCAACAACGAGGTATATCATTTTTTTAAATCTGGACATCATGTTATACGTAGAACTGATAGGTTTTGGGCTGGATTGTCAACGGATCTTGTTATTGAGCAAATGTTAATGAGAAGCGTGAAGACAAATGGTGGAATAACTAGAGGAAAGGGCATGACAGAAACACAGCGAGCTCAGTGGTTACTCTCGTTGCCTTCGTGTGCAGAGGTAAATAACGGTATGCAGGAGTTTAGTGGAACTGCGTATCACATAAGTAGTCAACACAAAGAATGTGGCCAAACCAGGAAGGAAAGGGACTACAAAGACACAAGCATACTCCTATCTTTTCTGCATGAAAGAAATCCGTTTATTCAAGACCCGTCATTACGCAATATTGAAACTGGTGTGGCGTCTGATTCATTTGTAAATGTTTACAACGCAAAAGAAATCGGATCGAACGTTGTACAGACAATGGTTAGTAAACATGTGATGGAGCATTCTTTCAAAAGATCTCAGCAAGCAGTAACACTTACTACAAAACCTGTAGTAAAATTAGATGGCGAGTCAATTCAAGTTGATCCACAATTACTTTTTCAACGACCTACAGCAGCTGCAAATAGATCAGAAGTAGACATGTCACAAATATTTGGGTATGAACTTTGCAGTATTCCATCAGCACTGTTTGATCCATCTGGTTTTCCAAGGCAACTACAAAAACCAGCATTAGCAGATGCAATATGGGCTTTAGGAGACTGTGGAAGACTTTTACTGAGAATGTTCTTCATGTGTTAGACGGAGGATCACTACTACAGCGCATACCGTGGCAACAAGGCACAGATGCTGCAGGTATTTGTAACGTGTACGAAGATTACATATCTAAAAAGTATGTAAATCCAGTAATTGTGTTTGATGGCTACGAGTCTGGACCATCAACAAAGGATGTAGCCCATATGCGGCGAACGCATGGAGTCATCGGGTCGAATGTGAATTTCAAAGACAACACACCATTCAAAGGAAAGAAAGAACAGTTCTTAACAAACTCTGAAAACAAACAACGTTTTATTTGCATGCTCGGGAATCGACTTGAAAAAAAAGGATGCAAAGTTGTATATGACGAAGACGATGCGGATCTTTTAATTGTTAAGACTGCAGTAACTTGTG
Source organism: Cyrtodaria siliqua (assembly GCA_037043455.1). Taxonomy (NCBI): domain Eukaryota; kingdom Metazoa; phylum Mollusca; class Bivalvia; order Adapedonta; family Hiatellidae; genus Cyrtodaria; species Cyrtodaria siliqua. The sequence continues at coordinate 8,412 of JAWPHD010003055.1, read as the reverse complement.
CTGAAACTCGTGAAACAATGGTGATCGGTGAAGTCTTCACCGATCTTCTCATACTGTTATGCTATCACGCCAATGTGGAGACCTGTAACATCCTTTTCAATTCAGAAGGGAAACAGACTTCATACAAAGCGATGAAAATTTGGGACATCAGACAAACAAAGATGGCACTGGGAGTCAATAACTGTCGCTATATGCCATTCGTTCATGCGATCACAGGATGCGATACCACGTCTCGTATATTTGGGGTTGGGAAAGCTGCTGCACTTAAACAACTAATGAACGACCAACACTTCAGTGAGTGTGCAGAAGTATTTTGCACTGAGCATAAAACAAAAGAAGAAATACAAAAAGCCGGAGAACATGCACTTATATATCTATATGGCGGTGATCCATTTGAGGGACTAGATTTATTGCGCTTTAGAAACTTCGCAAGAAAGGTGATGTCAAGCACAATACACGTACAGGTGCATTCACTTCCACCCACATCCGCAGCAGCACAATACCACAGCATGAGGGTATATTTTCAAGTGCAAAAATGGATGGACTCAGACGATAAACTATTATCATAAGAGTGGGGATGGTCAGTTGTAAGCAATACGCTATTACCAGTAAAGACACATTTACCACCAGCTCCAGAAAGCCTTTTGAAAATTATTAAATGCAACTGTAAAGCGAACTGTGACACCAAACGTTGTACTTGTAGGAAGCATGGACTTGAATGTTCCATAGCCTGTGGGGAGTGTAGGGGTGTTAAGTGTACAAATGTAACAAGAGTGATAGAGTCTGACATACATGAAGATACATAGGAAATACAATACATGGAGGGGACACTGTGACAACTTAAACGCGTGATCATCCTGTTGTAAAGGCAAAATATGTGTAAAATAACAAATGTAATAATATTTAAAAATTAACATTAGCTATGTCTTAATAATGCCGCAAAGTCAACATAACTGGTTTGTGTATTAGTTAATGTAAAACAATGATGTTGAATAGCTAAATCGCATATTTATAGAACTATCTGTGTATTTACTTTCATTTTTACTAGATTTAGCTGTCATTTGTAACAATATTGTTTCAGCATTTATTTTTTGTGGATTGGTGGGTGGGGTAAAACCATGTAAATCAATGGTGTAAATAACCATTAAATAGGCTTTTTTAGTAACACATATTTACTTAGATTCGTCTTATTAACTATTATATATAATCTATATGTGTAATTTGATTCATAAATCAAAGTAACGAGCGTATAATTAGAGTATATGACTGCATATGTCACATCATATATACATTGTTATTTGTTCAATTTTGACCAGATCGGTTAGTTATGAAAAGGAATATTTTACGCATTTCCCCCATCTAGATTTTACTAGACTTTTTTTATAACTTCCCAATACATGGCTTTAACTGAAAATCAAAGAATGTTTCTGTTGCAATTTGTTTGACGTTGAGGTATGGTTTTGCGCAGGCTGTGTGGACTACAGGGATAACTTGATCATTTGAACATTCTAATATATCTTCAACCGAAATTTTATTCTTTTTTGCTATCTTTTCAAGTTTTTGTGACAACACCTGATACTTAGAATGCTCCAAGTTTTTAGCAATCAAATAAATCTTGTCGTAATAAACTAAAGGTTTCAGCAACATGTGAACTAATGTGTTTGTCTTGCCAGAACCTGAATTACCGCAAATTAACATTCTAAAACAACAGTCTGGCATAAAAAGAAATATAAAAAGATCGGACAGGGAAAATAGCATTCAAGGAGGACAGTAAACCACAAAACACAGAAACAAACACGCAAACAGACAAACAAGAAGGCAAAAGTAATAATAAATGCAAACGACATCACAAACACAAAAAGGGTTGACAATAGGGCTACCGCCTTGGAACGGTCAGTGGCAAAGTAGGCCACTGGGGGTTTAAACCGGTTCTAGGGTGCACCAAACCTCACAAATACCCTACTGTCATCCCATTAAAACAGGACAGTGTAAATAAAGAAATCCCCGCCATGATCTAATCTCTAACCAACAAGGCAGCATCAATAGGCAATATAAGTAAAACACAAATATGCTCGTGTAAATATAATACAAAAAAACACTGATTACGAATATTAAAATTACAAAGATTACGAATATTAAAGTCCTCAACTCGAGTACACGCTCTTGAAAAACGAATAAAGTGAGATACATACACCCCATAAGAAGTTGCTCGGGGAACATCCCCATCCAAATGGGGATAATTAACAATGTCAGTATTTAAATAATCTCTCTTGTCATAGAGTTTGCTAATTATATCACCATTTTCAATCGAGAGATCTAAATAATATTAACCATAGTTGGAAAGAAAGGGTTGTCAATATTCAATATGTCATCCACATACCGAGAGGTGTCATTAAAGGCTTCAATAACATCTACCTGTGTATCTGGTGAAAGACTCAACATGAAATCACTTTCATAGCAAAATAAAAACAAATCTGCGACAAGTGGTGCACAGTTCGTACCCATAGGGATACATGTACCAACAATTAGTCTATAAACGGTGGTTCCATACCTGACGAAAATGTTTTCTAATAGGAAGATGAGTGCTTCACAAACTTCATAACAAGTCCACATAGTATAATTGTCTAAACTGCCGTTAGTGAAATATGCTTTAATATTATTACATGCCAAAAATGTAGTATTTTCTCTAGCGAATGTTTTTTGAATAAAAGAAATTAGCTTGTCTTTAATCAAGTTATGTGGTAAGGTTGTATATAGTGTAGAAAAGTCATAAGTGCCTATTGATGAAACTTAACCTTGATTGAAAATTGTATCAAGAACGTCTCCTGAATTTTTTATTGACCAAAATAAATTAATCCCAGAGTTTTCATAAGTTTTATCACAGTATGGTTTAAAGTGATCTTTAACGGCAGTAAGACAAGAAGTTAAAAGTTTGAAGATGTTTGTTGTGGTGCAGGCACTAGAATTAGAAATAAAGCAAGCCTTATACGGATTTTTATATAATTTAGGAATCCAGTACATGGTAGGCAGTTTATTTTGCTTATCGTTTAAACCACATTTGAAAGTAGTGCACCGAGTGATATGTGCAGAAAAAAACATCATCCTCAGTAAAATTAACAGGAGTATACGAATTGGTGCTGCCGAGTTCCAGAGATAAAACATTGACGTAATGTAGGCGTCAAACAATAATTACATAATTAGCTGCTTTATCTGCAGGAACTAAAACAAATTTATTATGAAATTCCTGAATTCCCGATTTTAAATTACGAAAGGAAAACCTAGGTCTCGGAGGAAGTATAGAGGGGTTAGCATTATAAAAGTTAATACGTGTATCTATAATTTTAAGAATTGACTTCTTCCAAGTAGAAAGCGAGTTTGGGTCCGCATCTTCTCTACGACACTATTTAATACTAAAATCTTCAATGGAGTTGGCGATCTGGGCACGGCAGGCATTAAAATCAATAATTGAAGGTAATCGATATTTAGGACCATTCGAAAACAAATGCCGATTACGTTTATCAACAATATCAAAATTACCGGTGATGACATGACCTGCTGGAGCATAGCAAAATTTAGATGTGTTGCATTTACATTCCTTAGGAGTATTATGTACTATATCAAGGTCAGAATCTATTTTGTTGTAGTTGAAAATAATATTTCTAATAGGCTTTTTATACTTATAACAAATTACAGGACTTTCGGAATTTATGAAATATTTTGGGATAGAATCAACTACAAAAAAAATATCTCGAAAAATACTAGACATATCAATAAAATCAAACTTGTGTTTCATTTCTACCCCATGAATATTAACAATTACAAACATTACATTGGCGACGAGGATGGGATAGAAATGAAACACAAGTTATACTTCTGGTTACTAAATCTATTCTGATACCTAATCTATACAGAGTGCATATCCAAGACATGCGTAGGCGGAGCTTATCAGCTGGTCAATTATAGGGAGGAGCTAGGCATTGTAGCATACATTACACATGCGATCGACGAAGCAACATCAAGCAAGTACATCCATTCAATGAAACTCACTTTATTATCTGTTCGATACGAACCCATGCCCTCTAGATTGGCAAACCGTATGTTTTTCCACTGGCTGTATAGCCACCTGATCAATATAGATACTTGTATTGACGTAGTAACATAGTGTTAGCATTGTGGACGTTATCCTTTCTTCAGTAGTTTAATTCGATCAAGTGATTTAATGCGTTTTTAATAACATACGTATATCATACTTACGTGCATAAAAGATCATGGGAAAAGCTCCATTAAAGTACGCATTTTCAAACATAAAAATGTTATAAACTGAAAAATATAATCTGCATGTTTTGTCGAAAATGCATAAATATATAGATCAAATCAAAAGAAAAGTATCAGCTGGTATATAGCCTAATGTCAAACGTACATATTGTCCAGCCTTAGGTATTGAGTTCACATCCTTTGTTATGGCAATCTTACTGAAGGATAAGTATATGAGGTCTCCTTAACGTTAGATTGCATAGCTATAAATCTGCCAAAGAGTTCTTTTGCGCTCTTAATTAGTGAAGGATGTACAATTAAAAAATCAAACAAATAGCAATGTTCATTCGATCAAGGGCAACAACTCTAAGTCGAACAGGAAAAGTAGCATTCAAGGACGACAATCAACCACAAACACACACAGAAACAAAGAACAACTTTAAAGATGAAACAATGCAAAATAAGACATCACAAACACAAAAGGGTTGACAATAGGGCTATCGCCTTGGAACGGTCAGTGGCAAAGAAAAGGCCGTTGGGGTTTAAACCAGGTTCTAGGGTGCACCAAACATCACTCGTACCCTATTGTCATCCCAATAAATTGGACAGTGTAAATGAAGATATCCCCGGCAGGTTAAAATATCTAACAAACAAGACAGCATTAATATGCAATATAAGTAAAACACATAAATGATCATATATATATAATATAAAAACAACAAGAGCTTAGAAAGCCACAAAGTAAGTATTCATTGACTTGGCAGAAGCCATAGCAACAAGGGAATAAACCGTTAAGGGTATGACAGAACAAGATTAAAGACAAACATCAATGTACCGTCCTATTAAGATTTAGGTAGACGTCACCATAGGCCCAATTGGCAAGAGGGCCTGTATCGCTCTACTGACTATAAGGAGTATGTGCTTGGGTTGGAGAATATTACTTGCTGTGGTACTTATGACAAAACCCTTTGCCTTTCATTGAGCAAAATGGCAGTCGAACATATAAATTACTGCAAGTTTCCAATGTTGTACCCTTGCAGAGGGCCCCTTTACGCTAGAGTAACAAAACCCGTTCTGTAAATGCATTCACATTTTATCCGATTACCCCTAGGGTCCACAACATACGGAATACGAAGGCTTATTGTGCATCTACACATCCTTAACTGAAAAATACACCAAACATGAACATGAAATCTGAGATGGTCTGGAGGAAGTTAACGCCAGAAGGCGGAAAGTCCAGTATAATAAATTACTAAGTTCCCCGAATTGTACCCCTGTAAGGTCATAACTCTGCTGTTACTGTTCCGATCTGGCTGGTTTTTATGATGAAGGCCATATCGTCTTAACAAGGCAAACCGTAGGCTACAGCAATTTTACTAAATCAAGGGCCATAACTCGTTCCACGGCAGTAGCCTTGTGGTTGACTGGTCCTTGAATGCTAAATTTCCTGTTCGACTTTTATATCTGCCTTTCAGTATACACAAGCCAAGGCTTCGGTCATCGAACAACCAAAGACGAAAGCATAGTGGCGAACTGCAAATGGGTCAACCACTAAACATGCAGTGCGTTGCAAAATGAGAGGGTAATACCCGCTTTTGGTAACTTTAATAAGTTCTTTTTTACACTATATACAACCTCTTAAAAAATCAAGCATTTTATTCGTATTCAAATGGCACTTTCTAGATAAACACCTACATGTGAAACCTGTAACAATGTTAAAGCTGTTTTGTTCCCAACAGACATTTCGACAATTACACTAAAAGTAGGCTAACTTTCCAAGAAGGTTGTGAAAGCATAATCATATTAAATATATTTTCGTCAGATATGGAGCTACAGATTATAAACAAGTGTTGCAATCCCAACGGATACGTATTTTGCACCTCTTGTCCTAGATTTGTTTTTTGTAATTCTAAGAAAGGAGAAGATATATAAGGTCGAGTCTTCCGTCAGACACTCAAGAAGATTTCATCGAAGACTCTAATAACACCTCCCAGTATCGGGGTGCTATACTGAACATTGGTGGATGTGTGGGTGTGTGGGTTGGGTGGGTGTTTGTGTTAGTTTGGATGTGTGGGTGGAGAAAAAAGACTGACCCTGTTTTCGCCACTCATACGGAAAGTGGCGCAAATTACTGTATATAGACGAATACACGATAGTAATGTGCTCGTGAGGAAGGCCACAAGTGTGTCCAAAACTGTCAGAAGGTAAATGTGTCTGGTAGTCACAAATGAACATTATATACATATACTGAAAATATTCTAAAGATTACACAGCCATTTAATTCATGTTTATCATCTGCATGACCTTTACCCCGTTATCGTGGGTTGGTAGGGAAATAGGGAAACAAGAAACAAGGTGTTGGCTTAATATTACATATGGTTGTAGATAAAACAAAGTTCAAAACATTCTTACAGGTGGTGTATGGCTTTAACACTTGCAACTGTTACAGCCATCGAAGTACCACTCGCCAATACATACAATCGTCCATGGCAGTCGACACACGGTTCTGTATTTAAAACGTTTAATGGTTACACCCGGTCAAATGGTACCAAATGTTTTGTTTATAAAGTTAAGTGAATTTCGCTGCTGAAGGTCAGCTTAAACAGTTTATTTGTATTTTATTGAAGTTTTAATAGGTTATGTGTATAATGTATTTTTTCAAATGAGATAAATATGTTATACAATGAAAGGATAATTTTGAAATTGAAATTGTATTTTAAATATAAAAATGTTTACTGAACTACTGCAGTTTTATCTTTAATTTTATCAAATTAAGTCACTTTATTGCTCATTTATTTTCATCAGTTAATGTTAATATTCGAAATCTTAGATACTTTAACGTTAGAATGAAGTATAAAGTCGAATGAGTAATGTTGTTCTTTACGTTGATTTTAGAACTGCGCCCATCTTGTAAATGCAATAACAAAACGACGAACGAGTGGACAGACTGAAATACTGATGGACGGTCGGACGGACGGACGGACGAACGGAAAGAAAGACAGATAAACAGACATACAGACAGACGGACAACTGCATGAACTTACTTGGATCAAATCGTCCATCTGCAAAAACAAAACCATTTCAGAATGAACATGTATGGTGTAATATATGTTATGCAATGAGAATATTATAGTAATCTACATTTCCCCTTTCCCCTTTTTTTCGTATATTTTATATTTATAAACAATATGTATTTGTTTCAATTGCCGATCTATATATGTGATCTGAAATGTTTTTCATTCGATATAAATCGTGTTTCAGATGAATTATGGGATAGCCTTTGCTAAGTTCGTCGCAAGATGGTGGTGTCGAGCTGGTATTGTATTGTGGTACTTCGATGGCTGTAACAGTTGCAAGTATGACCCTGGAACGAAACGCTTACGTGGAGCATAACAAAGGCAATTATTGTATAGACTTGATGACATTGTTCTGGGAAATTAAAATAAATAAACTCTCTATTTCTAGTCTAGACTGGAAACATGCATACATCTGGAAACGATTTGTTTTGTGAAATTTATCCTTGCCTCAAAGGCCATGCAGATGTTAACAAAACATGTGGTTTTTTTTGCCAGGATTTGTAGAGAATAATGGAAAAAATCTCCTTTTATTTTCCTTTTGAAGTTCTATATATATGCCAAAATGAAATTGGCTTGTTTAAATAATGTCCGTGCCACCCTCTCCTCACCCTCATGACATAACCAACCAATGATAATCCGTAGTTATGTTACTTGTAACCAAATTTACGTTACGCGTAACATAGGCTTACCTTACGCGTAATCATAGCCTAATTTATACCGTTCTAGCCATTAGGGATACAATTAAAGGAATGTAGCAACACAGCTAAACAGCTCTTTTTACTGAGAGTTCTGAACAACTTGGAAAAGGGTGAAATAATTATCAAAATCGGATGAACAACCAACCAGATATGGCGATTTGAAGTTTATTCTAAACGAATATGGTAGCCGCCATTTTGAGAACTATTATGAAATATTAATAAATATCCTTTAAAGCAAACGAAATCACTGCAAATTAATGCAAAATCCATTACTGGTTATATAAGCATTATTGCCCTTAATTATACATATTTTGCATACAGTTGCTGTCATTTTTCCCCTATACATCAGTATTTTTTCGTATTTATAATTATTCCATATATGG